>CP092869.1:4064771-4144692 GCA_030710605.1 Cordylochernes scorpioides | reverse complement strand
CTAAAAGTCCTCCTCCCTACCCTACCGTAGGTGAATCTAAGCTTAATTCTAAAAATTAATAAACTAGTTTTTTTCAAATCAATCGGGTGGTCTAAACCTTTGGTTTCGACTGCTACGACCTGGGATTGAATCCCGCAATTGGCACTTTTTATATATAAAAAAAAGAATGCTCCAATGGCCCTGATTCTTTCAACCACCAGTGAGTGCATGTAAGTGCAAAAGTCAAACTGCTCTCTACCTGTGTAGACATGAGGTGCACTTAGAGTAAAAGCTGTTGCTAACTACCCACCATGATTATCATGGTCTGTACCACGTGTACTTGGGATAAAAAAAAAAAAAACAATGGTTGCCTGTAAAGTCGGTTTTACGGGCGAAGATTTTACGTGACAACGGTAGAATATTTATTGATATGAATATAATTAAATTGCACAATAGGAACAAGGAATTGAATGAAAATAAGAATTGCACAAATTTTAACTATAGAAATATATTTTGTTTACTAAAACATTGTACATGTAAACTTAAACTTAACTAATTCCTATTTGAGTGATTTTGTTGAGGATAGGACGATGATAGGAGAAATATGAAATGAAAGGAAGTGTTTCTGCTGTAATGTGTCTTGCGAAAGTCAAGTCGATAGTTGTTCCTTTTAACGTAGTTGACTTAGAAACGTTTGATACGCAATCAAGATTATACGTATTTTTCATGAAATTAAGAAACGAGTTGTCAGGCTTTACGTTTTTGTTAAAATCACCACACAGAAGAATCGGTATACTAGAATCAACTTGCACGAACGGTGGCACGTACTGGCTGTTGTGAATGTACGGACCGAGTCCTTGCCATAGTAACATTCCAATATCCTGCATACTAGCTCCTGGATGAATATATACAGCACCGAGTATAAACTTGAAGCTAGTATTAGCGGCGAAGCAAGTAACTTCAGTCATGCACATGTCACCCTTGGTTTTAATGACACGAGTTACGTCTGTAATCGCAACTTGGAACACTTCCGCCGTAGATGTCGATGATAATTTACGATAGATCGCCACTCCACCAGCCGCGTTGGTATTTGAAAATCAAAACACTTATTCAGATCGAAGGTTCAAATTTTTGCTAAATAAATTTGAAATTAAATAAAATTTGTAATTGTAAATGATGAAGTTGAAAATTAAAACATTTACTTAAATTAGATGTTAAAATTCTTGCTCAACACAGTTTAAATAAAGTTTTCTTATATCTGCCACTTTTTCTTAATATTTGTAATTTTAAAGAATCAATTCGAAAATCAAAACATTTATTCAGATCGAAGGTTCAAATTTTTGCTAAATAAATTTGAAACTATTTAAAATTTGTAAAATAATAATTAATTAATTAATTAATTTTAAACTAATAATTTACTTAACACTATCAACATTTATCAATAGTATGACATAACCTATAAACTCAGTTTCTCAACTTTTGTGTCAATCTAACAATTAATCAATCAATCATAGTTTACGATAATGAAATATCAGTGTACAATTATTTACCTTTATTGTTGTAGTTGTTGTAAATGACGAATCTAAGCACTCCACATTTTCACTACAGACACAGCTGACGATACTTTAACCACACGTGTGAACTTGTATTATGACGCTTTCTTGTTTTTCCAATGCCAAGAACGTTCGAGAAAGACAAAGACAGAGACAAGCATGCGCCGATTCAATGCGCCTAATTCTCTAGCGCTGCGCGCGCAGCACTCTCGTTCGGTGACTCATCGTAACGTTACCGGGCGTTATACTTTTTCATAAGTGACTCCCAGCCGCAACCTAATTTAAGACGTTGTCACGTCAAAAAAAAGGCAAAATGCTTTTCTATATTGTTTATTGAACATTCAAGCCATTATACTTACAATGGCCTGGATGGGGTAAAAACCTGATCTCTATCTTGTCCCATTGTGTTTGAACTGGGACAATTCCTGACTTCTGAATAGACATGGTGGGGGGATGTCATGAGAACTCACCAGGAGTGGCAGGATCAGGACCACAGGCCAAACACTGCTCCTGTCCTATTCCCACCAGAATTCTGTAGCTCTCCACCAAGGCTACAAGATCCTGATGGCCCAGTATCTCCAGGATTTGGATGAGAGGACCCACGCAGTCTCTATGGACCGCTTGACGTTCTTGCAGCACATAGATGAGACCACGGACATTACGTAGACGTCCGAGGGTTCGTCTAGAGTTGACGACATCTGTGAAGGCTGCAACCAGCTGAGGGGAGAGGCCGGACTGGTAGATGGGATGTAGCTCGGTGAGTAATCTCTGATATGGGTCAACTACCATGATGACACTTCTACCTGGAACATTGTTTCTTAGCTTGTTTTACAATAATGCTAACAATAAGAGACACAAAAGACCAACAATGGTAATAACAATGGAAATAGAAAACAACAATGAAAGTAACAATAGAAACAAATAATAGAAAAAAAAAAAAAAAAAGATAACAACAAAAGAAACAAATTACAACAATGTAACAACAAATGAGACAAATAACAACAAAAGTAACAAAAAAACAATGGTACCAACAAAAGAAACAAATGACAACAATTATAACCATAAAAGAAACAAAAACAATGATAACAAAATAAATAAAAACAATAAGAAAATAAGACTAAATCCAAATAAATTGTGTGATGTTTCGATAACGGTGTTGTTACCATCATCAGACAAAAGAATTGTCAATTTCTCACAGAAACATCACAATAATTTTTTATTTGGATTTGGTCTTATTACTTTGTACTTTTGTCTGAAGATGGTAACAACACTGTTTTTTTTTTAACATCATGCATGATGTATTTATTTGGTCATGTTATACCCTATATTTTAATCTATAATCCAAATTGCACCTAATCATGATGAATAGACTCCATGTTATAGTGAAGCTGAGTTCTTTCGTATCTCCACTCAATCATATTAAGGTATCAAGCTTGTAAAGCTTGAGACTTTTGATGGTGTCTGCTGGGGATGAGTAGAGCTCATCAATGGATGAGTCAATACAGTTAATAATTAAAAAACAATAGAAAAAAAATAATAAAAAGGTCAGGTGTTATTAAAATAAAAAAGGCATATCCTGACCAGGAGCATATGTACTTTTCAGAAGGCAGAGCGCCATCTGGTGGAACAGAAATCAACTATTCATTGATTTAGCCACAGTTAATAATGTGTTTTGGGGTTGCAGGTTGACACTTAGTACATAGTGTGAAAACCTTGCAACCATTCTGGAAGGTCATTGTCTGTAGATGACCAGACTTAAGTCTGGAAATCAAAGACTGTTGGTGAAGCTGAGTTAAATTGGGATAATTCATCCATTAATATGGATTGATATTATTTAGCTAAACACACACACAACAACAATAAAACCCCACAAAAGTCTGCAGAGAAAGAAGTTGCTCCCGGAATTGACCCAGTTCAAACACAATGGTGGTAGGTCAGGACGACTTTTTTACCCCATTCAGGCCATTGTAGGGTAGGGAGGCTGACTTTTAGGGTCAGCATCTCCTTCGCTGTATTGGTGCGATAGTGTTTCTCACTACATAGGGCCAACATGGTTTTACTAAACACCAAGAATATGGTACTATTTGGATCTTTGATTAGAAACATAAACAAGAATATGCCTTCAAGTATTTGACTATATAAAAGCAGAATGAGAAAAATATCTACTTAAATGAAAAATCACAATTTTTGGATTATAGATACAATAGAACCTCTATGAGAGGACACCTCTCCACAAAGGACAGTTTTTATTTACAATATTACCATTTTTACTATTTAGTAACTCTTCAGAAAGAGGACAATTCTCCATAAAGGACACTTTGGCTCTGCAATTAGGTGTTGTCCTTTACAGAGAGGTTCTACTTTACCAGAAAACAAGACCAAATCCAAATAAATTAATAGTGTATGATATTTCGGTAACAGCGTTGTTACCATTATCATACAAGAGAATAAAATAATTTAACAAATTTATTCTTCTGTCTGATGATCGTAACAACGTTGCAATCGAAACATCACACACTATTAATATATTTGGATTAGGTCTTATTTTATTGTATCTATACCTACTTAACTCTACTGATGAGCCAGGCCCTCCTAAAATATATTTCATTGCAGTAATTATTTCATTTCATTCATATTTTTTTATTCTTTTATCTGATGATGGTAACACGTCACACACAATTTATTTAGATTTGGTCTTACTAACTAGTAGTTCTAATCTATAATCCAAAGTGTCTTATCACCTTATCATTGCAGTAAGGACTGTAATGCTTCATTGTACAGTAGAACTACCTCTGAGCCAAAGTGGCCTTTAGAGAAAGAGGTCCATTAGTATAAATGGTAATTTTGGCAATAAAACTGTAATGAGGTGTCCTATAGCGTGAGTGTCATTTTATTAAGGTTTAATTGTATTTGAAAAAAAAAAAAAAAAAAGGGTGTGAAATTGCTCCTAGTCTTTCATATAGAAAATTGACAATTAAAATAATTTTATTGACATCTTGTCAATACATGTAAAAGTGCACAGTCTGGACTATTTTAAAATGATATACTGTATAACCTCGTTAATTCGACACACACAAATTCGACACTCTACCTTAATTCGACCGTATTCTGATGTCCCGACCTCCGGCCTATCAAATAACAAACCGTAATTCGACAGAATGGATAATACGACAGTTCCGATAGTTCGACCATTTTAAAATTCGAAAATTCGACAGTTGAATGTCATTTTACATACAACTTTACCGCTAAAAAGGTATTACGGCGGTGGCAACGACGGCGGGAGCTGATAGGATTATTTTAGAGAGTTAGATGATTAGCTAATCGCCTGAATAACTTTAATTCAACACTTCTTTTTAATTCAACTGAAAACTCTGATCCCTTGGGGTGTTGAATTAAAGAGGTTCGACTGTATATACACATTTGAAAAAGAAAGAATAAATAAAATTCAGGTAAAGAGTTTCTTTTAATTTTGATTAAGCAAGCTTTGGAGCAAATTTCTGCTTTTCAACAGGAAAATACTTCTATGTACAATATAAAATGATATTTATACAAAAATAATTGACAAATGTGTTATTGGCATATGCTCTCGCAGGCGTGAATCAGACTGTTTAGAGCTAAAATAATAGATATTAAAATGGGATGAAATATATATACACAAACAATTATTGATTAATAGATAGTGTGTTAAGGGATATTGTTATATTGGGTTGGGAGGTCTATTTTTCTATTGATGCTATTTATTTTGGGTGATACCAGTGCTTCCATGAATAATCAAAAAGATACTATTTGATTAGGTTCCACTGCATCTACTTCTTCTTTCTTATCTCCACATTGGGTGAAGTAGAATGTGTCTGCCTTTGTCATTAAGACTGGGAGCACTACTCAGTGGCAGACCGACTTAGCTCCAAAAGAAATGGCCACCTCTGACATGAGGAACAGACGCCATGTGCAGCCGCTCCTAACATGGAGTACAAACGCTGCTCATCCTGTATCCCGGGATTAGGAGCCCTTACAGGGTACTATCAGCCGGGCCAGCTGAACCCTGTTTTTTTTAGTGAGCTTGTTACTGCTCCCCCTCCTCCTTTTTCATCTGGGCTTGGGACCTGCAAAGGAGGAGTTACTGTATCTACTAAATTTGTAAAACTATATTAACTTTAATAGCTTTGATTGATATGTATGTATAGTCTCTTACAAAATGGTATTTTAAAAAGATAATAAATTAACTATGTGACAACATATCATTGGCAATCATAAAGGTAATAAGACCAAATCTAAATAAATAAATAGTGTGTGACATTTCGGTAACAAAATTGTTACTATCTTCAAACAAGAGACTGAATCAGTATTTGGTCTTATCACCTTTTATTTCTAATATATAATCCAAATTGTACCATATCATGTCATTGACATTTATTTTAAAGATTTGACAAACATGTATTCAACTTTAAGGAAAAAGTATCTCTTGATCAGAGAATAGGAAGTTGGCTCTCAACAATATTGTGTGTTAGTTTAATTCCAGAATATTAGCCAAATAGCCTTTCTTGATAAATACAGAAACCTATAGTATGTTCAAGAGTCAGACTATTGGCCCTTGTCCAATGACCAAGGCTGGTGCTAGAGGCTTCCTGAAAATCAAAAAAAAGGTATTTAAGGTTGTGTGTTGTAATGTAAAATTATGAAAAAAAAAAAAGAGTAAAATTGTACTAGGATCAGGTGTTAAAATTAAGAATAAAATATCTAATCATGCAACTGAAGGTTGTTGATGGTTTGTGCTATTTATCAGAAGAACCAAACATTGATTTTTTTGAATTCCAAAATACAATTTACCTTTGTTATAACAGCAATCTGGTAATATATATAATGTCATAATTCTATGGTCCAAGGTTTAAAGTGCCCATTGTTTAAACCATGGTTAAAACACCATGTTTATACAGTAAAACTTCCATGAGAAGACACTCCTGCTAGAGGACACCTCTCTACAAAGAACTAAAGGACACTTTGGCTCTGTAACTAGGTGTTGTCTTCTTCTTCTTTTTTATCTCCACTCAATCATATTAAGGTATCAAGCTTGTAAAGCTTCAGACTTCTGATGGTGTCTGCCAGGGAAGAGTAGAACTCATCAATGGATGAGTCAATACAGTCAATAATGTGTTTTTGGGGTTGTAGGTTGAGAATTGCACTTAGTACACAGGTATTACAACACTAGGTGTTGTTCTTTAGAGAGTGGTAGTTCTATATAATAACATAAAATCTTGGTACCAAGTGATGGCATTATAATGAGATTAAACTGTAAAATATTTTTAACTTATAGGGGCATAGAAAGATGCTGTTTTAGAGAATTTTGACTTTAGAGAGAGGTAGTTCTACTATAACAACATAAAATCTTGGTACTAAGTGATGGCATTATAGTGAGATTAAACTGTAAATATTTTTAACTTATAGGGGCATAGAAAGATGCTGTTTTAGAGAATTTTGACTTTAGAGGGAGGTAGTTCTACTATAACAACATAAAATCTTGGTACCAAGTGATGGCATTATAATGAGATTAAACTGTAAAATATTTTTAACTTATAGGGGCATAGAAAGATGCTGTTTTAGAGAATTTTGACTTTAGAGAGTGGTAGTTCTACTATAATAACATAAAATCTTGGTACCAAGTGATGGCATTATAGTGAGATTAAACTGTAAAATATTTTTAACTTATAGGGGCATAGAGAAAGATGCTGTTTTAGAGAATTTTGACTTTAGAGAGAGGTAGTTCTACTATAATAACATAAAATCTTGGTACCAAGTGATGGCATTATAGTGAGATTAAACTGTAAAATATTTTTAACTTATAGGGGCATAGAAAGATGCTGTTTTAGAGAATTTTGACTTTAGAGAGAGGTAGTTCTACTATAATAACATAAAATCTTGGTACCAAGTGATGGCATTATAGTGAGATTAAACTGTAAAATATTTTTAACTTATAGGGGCATAGAAAGAAGCTGTTTTAGAGAATTTTGACTTTAGAGAGAGGTAGTTCTACTATAATAACATAAAATCTTGGTACCAAGTGATGGCATTATAGTGAGATTAAACTGTAAAATATTTTTAACTTATAGGGGCATAGAAAGATGCTGTTTTAGAGAATTTTGACTTTAGAGAGAGGTAGTTCTACTATAACAACATAAAATCTTGGTACCAAGTGATGGCATTATAGTGAGATTAAACTGTAAAATATTTTTAACTTATAGGGGCATAGAAAGATGCTGTTTTAGAGAATTTTGACTTTAGAGAGAGGTAGTTCTACTATAACAACATAAATTCTTGGTACCAAGTGATGGCATTACAATGAGATTAAACTGTAAAATATTTTTAACTTATAGTGGCATAGAAAGATGCTGTTTTAGATAATTTTGACTTTAGAGAGAGGTAGTTCTACTATAATAACATAAAATCTTGCTACCAAGTGATGGCATTATAGTGAGATTAAACTGTAAAATATTTTTAACTTATAGTGGCATAGAAAGATGCTGTTTTAGAGAATTTTGACTTTAGAGAGAGGTAGTTCTACTATAACAACATAAAATCTTGGTTCCAAGTGATGGCATTATAATGAGATTAAACTGTAAAATATTTTTAACTTATAGTGGCATAGAAAGATGCTGTTTTAGAGAATTTTGACTTTAGAGAGAGGTAGTTCTACTATAATAACATAAAATCTTGGTACTAAGTGATGGCATTATAATGAGATTAAACTGTAAAATATTTTTAACTTATAGGGGTATAGAAAGAAGCTGTTTTAGAGAATTTTGACTTTAGAGAGAGGTAGTTCTACTATAATAACATAAAATCTTGGTACCAAGTGATGGCATTATAGTGAGATTAAACTGTAAAATATTTTTAACTTATAGGGGCATAGAAAGATGCTGTTTTAGAGAATTTTGACTTTAGAGAGAGGTAGTTCTACTATAACAACATAAAATCTTGGTACCAAGTCATGGCATTATAGTGAGATTAAACTGTAAAATATTTTTAACTTATAGGGGCATAGAGAAAGATGCTGTTTTAGAGAATTTTGACTTTAGAGAGAGGTAGTTCTACTATAACAACATAAAATCTTGGTACCAAGTGATGGCATTATAATGAGATTAAACTGTAAAATATTTTTAACTTATAGGGGCATAGAAAGATGCTGTTTTAGAGAATTTTGACTTTAGAGAGAGGTAGTTCTACTATAACAACATAAAATCTTGGTACCAAGTGATGGCATTATAATGAGATTAAACTGTAAAATATTTTTAACTTATAGGGGCATAGAAAGATGCTGTTTTAGAGAATTTTGACTTTAGAGAGAGGTAGTTCTACTATAACAACATAAAATCTTGGTACCAAGTGATGGCATTATAGTGAGATTAAACTGTAAAATATTTTTAACTTATAGGGGCATAGAGAAAGATGCTGTTTTAGAGAATTTTGACTTTAGAGAGAGGTAGTTCTACTATAACAACATAAAATCTTGGTACCAAGTGATGGCATTATAGTGAGATTAAACTGTAAAATATTTTTAACTTATAGGGGCATAGAGAAAGATGCTGTTTTAGAGAATTTTGACTTTAGAGAGAGGTAGTTCTACTATAACAACATAAAATCTTGGTACCAAGTGATGGCATTATAGTGAGATTAAACTGTAAAATATTTTTAACTTATAGGGGCATAGAAAGATGCTGTTTTAGAGAATTTTGACTTTAGAGAGAGGTAGTTCTACTATAACAACATAAATTCTTGGTACCAAGTGATGGCATTACAATGAGATTAAACTGTAAAATATTTTTAACTTATAGGGGCATAGAAAGATGCTGTTTTAGAGAATTTTGACTTTAGAGAGAGGTAGTTCTACTATAACAACATAAAATCTTGGTACCAAGTGATGGCATTACAATGAGATTAAACTGTAAAATATTTTTAACTTATAGTGGCATAGAAAGATGCTGTTTTAAAGAAATTTGACTTTAGACAATTTTTTTTTTTTTTTTGACAATTGACATATTTTTATTGACCTCAAGTCAACAGTTAAACATTACAACAGTTAAATAAACAAAAAATAAATAATCAGAATCTCTAATCGTTTGTATCAGACGAATACCATTGGGATTCGTCTCGTTCAATGTCGCATTCTGTCCTGAAGTCGGACAGCCTCTTGCCTAGGTCGGAGTCCTTGTCCCCGACATGGGCGATTGCCTTGTCAAGGAATTTCTTCAGAGCAGAGATCTGCTCGGGCGAAAGATATGTGAAGACGTCCTCCCTCATAGTTGGGCATACAACAGCCTTCTCTATTTCCCACCTGTGATAATCCATATATAGGGGTTCCAGGAAGGAGTCAGCGTCTAGTACCTTGAACAGATCCTCAACCTTCTTGTGGAAACGAACAACAAACCCCTGAACACCTTCTGATAAACTGTCCATTAACTTCTGATCTAAGGGAAGAAAACCAACTTTACCTGACTAATACAAAACAAGCTGCTTGCGCAATAAAGACCAATACATCAAGTTTAATAGATTCTGCAGGATGTATATTTTGAGGCGAAAGTGTTGACTGTACATATTTCAAGCTACTACTTATAATTGCTATATGTAAAATTTGATATCGAACGTTTAATTTTAATGATTTCCAATGTTCAATTGTATTAATTGTATATAATTTAAAATATACACGCAATTATCCAAATTGTGGATATGGCGTGTCTCTCCCAACTGTTAAATAAAAAAAAAAGCCCTCCCAATATTTCTTTCTTCGCAGTAAGGAACAATGTTTTTCCATTGAGCCAATAGTAGGTGTATAGAAGCCAGCTTCAAGGACAAGTTCTTTGATATTTTAGAAAGGAGTTAGAAAACTTATCCCAGTCTCAATATTTATTTTAAATTGGAATCAGTCTCATTTTTTTTTTGGTTATCCCTAGTACACGTGGTACAGGCCATGATAATTATGGTGGGTAGAAGTAGGTGACTGCTTTTACTGTAAGTGCACCACAAGTCTACACATGTGAAAAGCAGTTCGACTTTGCACTTACAAATGTGCTAGAGCCCCATTTGGTTACTTTCACTCGCTGGTGGGGTTGGACTTTTGCAAGAATCAGGGGCCATTGGAGCATTTTTTTTTAATCAGAAAAAAGTGCCCAATGCAGGAATTGAACCCAGGTCGTAGGAGTTGAAAACCAACAGGTAGACCATTCTTCTGCCAACCCCCAGTGTTTAAAGTGGTGAAGTAATGTAGGAACAGAAACATCCAAGCAAAAATACAGGGGTCAACATTCCATCATTGGTATCTGAACCAAAAGCCTGGAGCTCTTCTGGAATGTGGAATGAACCAACAGGCAGCAACCTGTATTTCCAGGCTCAAAATTGGTCATACAAGACTGCTCCTCTTCCAGGATGGTGTAAAGACCTTCCCACAATGCACCATCTACAGGAACAAAGAGGCCTCACCAGACCACCTCTTGGAATGTATGGGAGCATCAAGACAGGACCTATATTCCAACCCTACCAAGATTGTGAATTGGATCAATGAATTCAGTCTCCATGATCTTGTATAATTATACAATGGGATAATAAAAAAAAAAGTGTAGGGACAATTTTAGGATAGAATAAAATGCAATATTGCAAGAGGATAGTATTCAAAAGGGGCACCTCTCCCTTTAAAAATGTGCCAAAGCTGGTGTTGTGGTATATTTACTCATTTGTATATGTACACACTTTAAGGAGAGAAGATAGACAATGTATTGTTCTAATGCATTTTTAAAGGGAGAGGTGTTCCTTTTAGTACATATATATATATATATGTATAAAACAATAATGTGCCACCTATATACAGCAAATGGAAACATTAAGATGTGAATGTTTCATTTTAGACATCAATCAAACTTCTACTGTCCTTACTGTGATGAAAAAATATTGGGAGGGCTTAAACACCATTTCTTGTGATTCCACCCTTCAATGTAGCATATAAAATCAGAATGATCCAATACAGTATTTGAGCTCTAAAGAAGCGGTCTGGTAGATTAAATTGGTGATATCGCTGGGAGGGTTTACCACTGAAGAGCCAAGCCTTCCCAATCTTTTTTTCATCGCAGTAAGGACAGTAGAAGTTTGATTGATGTGTAAAAATAAACATTCGTGTCTTAATGATTTCATTTACTTTATATACATGTATGTAAATATAAAATCTGTTCTTGTTACCGTTATAAAATATAGATATCATACATGAACAGACTTTATTAAACTTTAAAGGAAGTACACACATACACACAATAAACTATATTACACACTATAGAATTTCTGAGCTCCCACAATAAACCAGGTATAATGAACGATATGACAGGTAAATAATGTAAGGAAGGAAGGTTAAAGAGTTTTCCAGCCCTCGTCACAATCGGTTTGCTGATCGGTGCTTGTATGTGGGCAAGGCATCTCAACTTTCCCTCCGCTGGCTTGGGCCTCGAACAGTTCAATGATGAGGTTGGGTCTGAGGAGCATCTTAGAGAGCCAGTCCTTCACCCCAGCCAGGTCTCTGCAGTGGTCAACAAAGAACTTGACGGTGTGGGCTTTGAGCTGGAGGGCCGTGTGGGTGTCTGCTAGCTCCAGGACCTCCAGGACATTCTCTGGAGTGAGGTTGGAGGCCAGAGACACCTCACACAGCACCTTCAGCCTCTCCAGGCCGTACTTGTCTGCCGCTGGGAGCAGCCTCTCTGCCATACTGTCCAGGTTGGGTGACTGCCCCGTGTAGATGAATCTGAGCATCTCCTTCAGCACCTCTGGATCTGTGTCTTCTATCTCTACCAGGCTCTCTTTGCTCTCCTTCATCTCATGTTCAAACATGGCTGAAAACACGGGAGATCTGGCTGCCAGGATGTTCTTGTGGGCCTTGATCTCGTGCCCATCCGCCTTCAGAACTACATCGGAGAACTTCTGACTTCCAATCAGGGACTCCATATCCTCGATCCATCTGTCACTTGGATCCCAATACAGGAAGCTCTCATTCTTCCCTGAAATGACTAGAGTGCTTTCAATGATGGCTATCTCACAGAGTATGGTCAACTGCTCTCCTTTCAGCTGGTTATTCTGGAGCAGCAGGCTGTTCTTGATGAACCTGTCGCTGCCCTCCCGGACACCCTGGACAAACTTGAAGGAATACTCCCTGGTGTTCAGCTTCTCCCCACCTGGGACACCAAGGAGGGACAGCTTGAAGACTGTGTTGACCACTGTTCTGTCGGAGGAGAGAAGCTTCAGGAAGATGGACAGATGACCTTTGGAGTCTTCACTCACCCCATTGGGAAAGGCTTCCAGAACCCACTTCAACCCAATGCTTGGCTCTGCAGACACAGGTGAGCAGGAGAGAAAGTCTTTCACATGGAAGTCTGAGATTGTATAGCGGTTGATAGTCCATTTAAAAGAGAAATGGGTGAGATCATTCTTGGTATGGCACCAGGACCTGGCGAAGATGATGTCCCCAATTTCAGAAATGACTGTGCCGCAATGAGGAGCCTCGTCTGCAGTCCACTTGCACAGTATCTCCGCCACCAACTGAGGCCGCAGGGCCAGGCTGGACTTCCAGCCTTCAGTGGAGATGACCAGGCTGGAGTGGGCCTTGATGAAGTCCATGCAGAAATCCTTGAGCCTCTCAGCACTGTGACTGTCTGCCAGCACCAGAATCTCCGCTGAGTTCTCCACAGTGAGGTGGAGGATCAGGGATCTCTCGCACATGTTCTTCAACCTCTCCAGGCCGTACCTGTCAGCTACCGACAGTAGCCTGTCCGCCATGCCTGTCAGGTCCAGGCAACTCCCCAAATAAATAAATTTGACCAATTCACGTAGCACTTCAGGTTCAAGGTCTTCTATGACAGTAAAACCCTCAGTTTTCTCAGTTTGGGATGAGGTAAACCTGGCGTCAAAGACCTTAGACCTGGCAGCTAGGATATTCTTGTGAGCTTGTACAGTGTAGTCTCCAGCTTTGAGGGTGACATCGGAGAACTTCTGGTTCTCCAGCATTAGGCCCATATCTTCTACCCAGGTACATTCCGGGATGTCGAACAATACGGCATTATTCTGGCCCACAATTTCCACACAATCGCTCAGCACAGACAGCTGACAGAGGATAGTTAGTTGGTCATTGGGCAACAACTCCTGTTTCTTATCCAGCAGGGTGTCTCTCTTGACAAACTTATGCCAGCCCCAGTCATTGCTCTCCACCTCATAGAACCTGCGCTTGGTCTTCTGCACAATGGCCACCTCCCGGTCCACGTCAATGATGGAGAGCTTGAAGGTGGTGTTGATGTTGCGGAGGGTGGAGTCCAGACAGAGGAAGAGGGACAGGAAGCCCTCGCAGTTGTCCCCCGTCCCATTAGGGAAGAGCCGCAGGTACCACCTCAGCTTGTCATTGGTTGGGGAGGAGAAGGATGAGCTCTGTAGGCATTTCCTCTTCTCCTCTTGATACCAGCTGAAGTTCTCAATGGTCCAGAGGAAGGTGCAGTCTATTCTATCTGTTTTCTTCGAGGGGTCCATTTCTGCCTGGATTCTTAGCTATCTAGAGAGAATCTCAAGTGTTTCTTTCGAGGTTTCCAATCACCACATCAGAATATGCCAGAGCCCACATTCCTCCTAAATCTTCCAAAGTTCTGGAGTCAAGGCAATGCCAATCTCATTAACTCTCCACAAGAGACTTCCAGCTTGGAAATGTCCCAGCTGCCGAGTAGATCGCGGGTAGAAACAGCTCTTCCATTCATGGGTCCATCTCTCCCAACTTTCAGAGAAATCTGTAGGGAGCAAAAACCATCATCTGGATTAGTTTAGTAGAGTGATCAGCCAAAATAAAACAATAACAAGGGCATGGTGTAAATACAATTTAGATTGAAATAAAGATGGTGAAGTAAAATCACACATCAAATATTTAAAAAAATAATTTATAAATCTATATTAAAAAAAAGACATAACTGGATCAGTGAAAATTTAATTATTATTATTAATATACTACATTAGTTTCCCATCTGTTATAATAAATTTAAACTATTTTTGACGCTTATGATTCTTTTTGAAATAAATTAAAATTTTCTACTGTCTCTTTACTGCAATGATAAAATAATAGGAGGGCCTGGATCATCAGTGGTGAACCCTCCCAGCAGTTTCGCCAGTTTAATCTACCAGATTAGAGCTCTAATACTGTATTGGATCATTCTGCTTATATATGCTACACTGAAGTGTAGCAAAGGTTCCGCAAACATTACGGATTGAATTAGTCCTAATGAAAAACTAATTCTCTAAAACTATCTTTCTATAGAATGGAAAAGTACTTTTCAATTCGTTTTTTCCCCTTTTTAAAATTTTTTTTCAGAACCAGGTATGCCTTTTTTTAGTATAAATATATTCAATGGAGATTGCCTTTTGAATCAAACTTTATAAATCATTAGCTGGTTGGGAGGTGGTTTAAAAAAGGATATGGCTGCATCAATTGAACTCAATTTATTTACTTCCCAACATTACACTGTCACCTTCCTCAGAGGAATGGCTCCATTCCCTTGAAGGGGGTGTTGGAAGTGGTGAGGAAAGGCCTCACCAGATATCCAGTGTACATCACAGAGTGCTCCTAACCTGAGGCCCTACAGAGAGATAAAAGGCCAGCAGGGATCAGAGTAAATTACAGTCAGTGAGTAGGTGTATACGTGGTGGCAGTCATCTCTGAGGGACTGCGAAGAGCCTACAAACTCCTAAGTGATCCTAGAGGAAGACCCGAGCATCTGGAAGAATAAGTTAAAGAGGAAAGGCAAGAAGGAATAGAGACAAGAAGGTTGTTGTTGTCGTGTCCAATGAAGAGCCTCAGTTGTCTCCATACATCTCTATCACAGCAGTCACAATGTTCTCTTATCTTGGGTGTGTAAAACTGCTGATCTGGGTCCATGTCAATTTTATGTTGTTGTTGACATGTCCAATGAGGAGCCTCAGATATCTCCATACATCTCTATCACAGCAGTCACAATGTTCTCTTATCTTGGGTGTGTAAAACTGCTGATCTGGGTCCATGTCAAATTTATTTTGTTGTTGACATGTCCAATGAGGAGCCTCAGATATCTCCATACATCTCTATCACAGCAGTCACAATGTTCTCTTATCTTGGGTGTGTGAAACTGCTGATCTGGGTCCATGTCAATTTTATGTTGTTGTTGACATGTCCAATGAAGAGCCTCAGATGTCCCCATGCATATCTATCACAGCAGTCACAATGTCCGCTATCTTGGGTGTGTAAAGCTGCTGTTCTGGGTCCATGTCAATTTTATGTTGTTGTCGTGTCTAATGAGGAGCCTCAGATATCTCCATGCATCTCTATCACAGCAGTCTCAATGTCCTCTATCTTGGGTGTGTAAAGCTGCTGCTCTGGGTCCATGTCAATTTTCTGTTGTTGTTGTCATGTCCAATGATGAGCCTTAGATTTCCCCATGCATCTCTATCATAGCAGTCGCAATGTCCTCTATTTTGGGTGTGTGAAGCTGCTGTTCTGGGTCTATGTCGATTTTCTGTTTAAGTGTCCAATGAAGAGTCTCAGATGTCCCCGTGCATCTCTATCACAGCAGTCGCAATATCCACTATCTTGCTCTTTCATTGGAAAATGGGTGCCGTTGCCACGTCAAGGTACCTTGAACCAGTATTTGGTCAAATATTCCAAGGAGTCCAGGTGTGGTTGGACTTCTCCCCCCTGACAAAAAGTTCCATCAAGGAATATAGAAGTATCACAGAAGATTATTGTAAGGAGAGAAATAGATTTATTAAACACAATTCATATCTCTTGCATGGAAGTATTTCAATACCTATATAGGTGATGATTTTTCCCCGGTTTATTGGGTGATTTATATTAAACTCATTTTAAAAATTGTATAAATATTTATAATTAATTCCACACACAATGGAAAGTTAAAAAAAAAAAAAAAAAACTGTGTGAAACTAAAACACAATGAAAGTGTTAGGGCACAATTTGGATTATAGATTATAAACACAAGGTAATAAGACCAAATCCAAATAAATAAATAGTGTGTGACATTTCGGTAACAGCGTTTGTCTGAAGATGGTAACAACGCTGTTACCGAAACGTCACACACTATTTATTTATTTGGATTTGGTCTTATTACTTTGTGTTTACAATGAAACTGTTTACATTTGGGCAAAATATGAGTTAAAAAAAAAACAATTAGAAAACCTTGTATAATGATAAAACCACTTTAAAAAGAAAACTCTGTTAAAAGATGGTTGTTAAAGACAGTTTATCAATAAACCAGGCCCCTCCCTTTATTCCTTAGATAACAACCAATTGTGTGTTTGTTTACATTTCTTGCATTAGCCAATCAGGTTCCTTGTTTCATATTTGGGCAAACATTAGTGATAAAGCACAATTTGGATTATAGATTATAAACACAAGGTAATAAGACCAAATCCAAATAAATAAATAACTATTTAAAAACATGCTATGGTAAAATTTCTCATTCAGTACTTTTGTCTGAAGATGGTAACAACGCTGTTACTGAAACGTCACACACTATTTATTTATTTGGATATTACCTTGTGTTTTTAATCCAAATATGTTTATTTTTAAGTCTTAAAATGAGCAAAATGACAATATTTACTCTAAATTATTTTTATATCAAAACTTAAAATTTCTCAGAACTAAGAATATAAAATAACTTTAATGAAATAAATGTCCAACCTAAGTAAATCAATGATTGTAGCAGAATCAATCAAAAATAATATATACTAGGCCTTATAATTAATACCTGATAATGCTGCAATTCTCTCTGGTACACTTTTTATCAATCAACAACAACAACAAAAGCCTTTATTGAGGACCTCTCGTCCTATAAAGGATTCGCCAGTTTACAGAGTAATTGAAGAGAAGAGAACTAAGAATACAGAGAGAAACCTATATTTAGTAGGTATAGTATAGTATTTTCTACACTGTGACTATATACAACAGCAGCAACAAGCCTTTTACTGGAATCAAAGTCCCATACAGGATTCGTCATTCTAATCCTGACAAAGATTATTTACATATACAGTAAAACCCCTCTATAGTGAACCACATTGGGACGGGACTTTTGGTTCACTATAGCCACGGTTCACTATAGCAACGGTTTGGGTATTTAATTTTTTTTTGAGGATATAATTAAAGGGCATGCGCAAAAAAAAAAAGGCTACCTCTTAATATTGGCTGCTTTTTTCCCCCTAAATTAACCTATTTCTATATATTAAAGCTGTATATTAAAATAAAAACAAAATCATGTGAAAATATTGCCTTTTTGATCAGTTCTTCTGATAATTTAATTAGTATAAATGCAACCAGCCCCTTATATGTCAAAAAAATCCAAGAAAAGTATACCTTATATATAAAAATTAAATAAAAACTTTATTAATAATATTTTAAAAGGTATAAAAATATATTTTAAATAAATATTATTATATTACAATATAGGATACAAAGGCTTACTTGAAGAAGTCAGTTATTTTTTTCTGATTTAACATATTCCTCAAAAATTTGGTTTCATATCTAGCAAAGAAATCTTCATTTTTTAAAATTTCTTCTGCAGTGAAGTCACAAATTCTATAATATGTCTTCAACCATTTTAAAGATGACAGCACTTGTGATGATGATGGCATTTCCTCCTCCTCTTCTTCTGGTAAATCAATATCAGGAACATTTGTAACCATTTTAATAATCTCCTCATCTGTCATTTCAGCGAAGACCTGTTCATTATCATCAACATGGACATATTGCTCAAAATTTGAGGTTGCTCGTGATATTTCTTCAAGGCTTAAAAAATTGTAGAATCTTGTGGGGCTATTTCAGCTTGAAAGCTTCCAAACCCAGACAAGGAAAAGCAATTTACAATAGTTGATTTAGGGACAGAGTTTCATGACATATTCAATAATTCTATTGAATCAAGCAATGTAATATTTGTTTCTCTATCATTTTCCATGTCTATAAGGCATCTTTGTATCAACCTCGTCCTGTATTTTCTTTTAATATCAAGAATAATCCCCATATCCATGGGCTGTAGCTTGGCTGTGGTGGCATTGGGGGGGAGAAATACTACCTGAATATTTTCCAATTTTTCAGGGATGTGGTGTGCTGGACAGTTGTCCAGGATGAGCAGCACCTTTTTATTTTCACTGCCAAAATATTCATCTAAATAGTGAAGATATTTTTTGAAAATTACGGCTGTCATCCAAGCTGTTATATTTGCCTCTCTAAAACATCGTGGCTTGGCATATTTCCCTATAACCAGGAGAGGAAGCTTATCTGAGCCATCCATATTAGTCCCAGCCAAAAAGGTAATTCTCTCCTTGGACCTCTTTGTTCCAGAACAAGTGTCTCCCTTGAAGGTGAGTGTCTTGTCAGGCAAACATTTAAAAAACAATCCTGATTCATCAATATTATAAATATTGGAGGGAGAATACTTGTCCAAAAAAGAAGGAATTTTCTCTTTCCAATCTTCCACCACCAATGGGTTCACTGCCCTTTCCTCTCCACAAATTTTTCTAAAAATAATATTTCTTCTGGCCTTAAATCTATCAAGCCAGCCATTACTGGCTTCAAATTCATCATATTTCATACCCATGGCATAATAAATGGCCTTTTGTTGTAAAATGAGTCCATTTAGTGGGATGTTTTTTAGCCTAGCTTGTACTAACCACGTATACAAGGCTTCTCTAAAAGTGGATAATGACACTGACGATAGCGGCAATAGTTGGGATTGATTCCTCTTTGTAGCATTTTTTTTTAATAGTCTTCTTTTTTGCCCCATATCGTAGAAATGCTACTTTTGCTCATTTTCATTTTCTTCCGAAGTTCCGCTTGCAATGTACCACTCTCAATAGCTTTTATGATGGTTAATTTCTTTTCAAGTGATATCTTGGTACGAGCGACTTTTTCTTTGGCACTTCCATTATCTTTTAAAACTGGTTTTAATAATTTAATCATGTTTTAAGGAATTTTCCTAATGTAGAATTAAGAAATTTAGTTTTCAATAAGGCATGAAAAATTTATAAAAGTGCGCAGTATAAAAATAGAACGTGAATAAAAACACCCAATGTCGCTAAATTCTTTGTTTTGAATTGCGATCTGTGAGCTAGAGCTCACACAAAATTTTAATTAGTTTTGAAAATTATAATTTTGGAATTTTAGAATTAAAATTAAAAGTTCGTTATAAGCATGGTATTTTTGATAGAATTTAATATTTTGGGACCAAAATTGGGTTCGTTATAGCGATAGTTCGCTAGTTTGAAAAATGAAAAGTTCGTTATAACGATGGTAATTTTAATGGAATGGAATTGGGATTTTCGATGGGTTCGTTATAAGGGAAGGTTCGTTATATCCAGGGTTCGTATTAGCGGGGTTTTACTGTAATTATTTACATCAATTAGATTATATATATAGCTTTCCCTTCTCTTCAGCCGTCTTCCAAAATTTGAACAACGCAAACGCTCCAGCTCTGTTTCTCACCACCTCATTCAACAGGAGTTCCAAAGAACACTTTTTATCAATCATTAAAATACATTACTGAATCTGTAAGAGAAGTTTGGCAGAATCAAACCTAACTTTACCAAGATATATCTAATATTTGCCCTACAAGAAATTAAGACCTATTCCAAATAAATTAATAGTGTATGATGTTTCGGTAACAGTGTTGTTACCATCATCAGACAAAAGCATAATTTAATAAACAATAAAAACAAAAGAGCTAATATATTCTTTTGTCTGATGATGGTAAAAATGCTGTTACCAAAATGTCACATACAATTTATTTGGAATAGGTCTTAATTTCTTGTAGGGCAATCATTAGATATGTCTTGGTAAAGTTAGGTTTGATTCTGCCAAATTATATACTACAGATACAGTAATGGATTTTAATGATTGATAAAAAGTGTACCAGGGAGAATTTCCTTCTATATAATCAGCATTATCAGGAATTAATTATATAAGACCTAGTATGTATTATTTTTGATTGATTTTGCCACAATCATTGATTTACTTAGGTTAGACATTTATTTCATTACCTACAATATTTCATTGAAGTGAATTTAGTCAAGGAGAATTGTTGAATGCAAGCTTTTAAACGGAGCATACGAGTGTCTCCCACCTTTCTAAAATCAAATTTGAAATGATTTGAAAATGTCTTCAGTAAGGTAAAACCTATCTCCCTACGTTGCTGATTGTTGGCAGTTGTACAATTTAATCCTTAGTTTTGCTTTATTTCTTAGTTAATTTAACTTTAGGTTAGCACAACCTAATGAAGCCATCATTGCAAACATTCAAATTAAACTTTAAAAAAGAGTAGAAACCAACTTAGTGTTGCTCACTTAACACTGAAGTGGATACTAAGCATATTATCAACCAGCAGGTTCTTCTGTAAAAAATTTTGGTGTAAACATTTATTTCATTGAGGTTATTTTATATTCTTAGTTCTGAGAAGGTTTAAGTTTTGATATAAAAATAATATAGAGTAAATATTTTCATTTTGTTCATATTAAGACTTAAAAAAAAAATACTTTTTAAAGTGCTTATTTATATCTTCATAAAAAAAAAAATATATATATATATATTTTTACTTATTTTGATGAGTTGACATAAGTTTCTCTCTCTCTCTCTCTCTCATTTACATATTCTAACAATGTATCTAAATCCATAATAATATTGCATTCACGAAGGAAAAAAAAACAAATTCGCGTCCAAATGTCAATTATGTTTACCTTAAGGTTGTGTACTATTTTGAAAAGAAAAATCAGGTCGAATAACAAAGGATTATTAATCATGAAAATAATATTTACCTGATTGTAAATTAATCCGAATAATCTACAAATCTTTATGGTTTAAAAAAAAAACTAAGAATAACTATATATGAAGCGGAAGAAAATGGCCATAACAAGAACCAAAAGTTAAGCCAATGCGACCAATAATAATATATATATATTTAATATCTAAGAGAAAATAAATAAATATTT
Source organism: Cordylochernes scorpioides (assembly GCA_030710605.1). Lineage (NCBI taxonomy): Eukaryota > Metazoa > Arthropoda > Arachnida > Pseudoscorpiones > Chernetidae > Cordylochernes > Cordylochernes scorpioides. The sequence continues at coordinate 4,123,144 of CP092869.1, read as the reverse complement.
TTCATAAAATACTCTTCTAAAAACTATAGCATATATGTGACTACTATAAAATGTACAAGATATAATTTTTTTTTCTTGAATAATATTCAAATTGTCTTTGAGAGATTTTTATTTTCAGCAAATAGAAATCGGGAGCTAAAAAAAAAAAAATAAAAAAAATAATAATAATGCTATTTCCAGTTAGCTTTTAAAAAATTATTATTCAGGATTTGATAAAGCTAGTGTTGCGATATATGTGTTGATCCCCGGTGCTTCAAGAACCCAGATTATCTTCTATGACATTATCATTGATCTGAATCGTGTATATCTTTATTTCTCACTCTCTTTATTCTCTCCTTCAAATTGCAATCTAGAGGGGAAAACATAAAAGTATTCTAAAATAAATTTGTTACAGCTAAATGAGAATTATATAGGCCAAAAAACCAACTTTTTGATAAATAAATTAGTTTTTAACAGGAATGGGTATAAAATATTTATATAAAAATAGCTAGATCTAAAGAGACAAAGGTTGCCTCTCCTGTCAAAATAGACGTCAAAACTAGACACCCTCTATTGACCATCTAGTTTCATTTTGAAAGAAACATGTTGACTTTTCTTAGAATTTTTAATGAAACTGATTCCAAGAATCATAAAATCAAACATTATATTTATTGATTTACAAAAGATAAAACAAATATAAAAGAGAAACCAATATTAAAACAAAGGAACTTTTTTTCTTCTTGGTTAGCGCCTATTTTATTGTGATCTTACACATTTACTCTGTGGGACAATTAATTAATTAATATATATACAAAAAAAAACATAGACGTTATAAAGAGTTTAAATTTCTAACAAGAAAATGGTACTCAACGAGGTTATAAAATAAGTTGGTGGGGATATGTTATGTTTAGATTCACTATATAGTTTAGGTGTAGCTGAGAAAAAGTAAGGGGAGTCCAGATTATTGGTAACCCATCGATAAAAAAAAAAAAAGACTTATAGTCCTGCGCGCTCGCAAAATGCCCTTCTTGATAGTTGAATTTAAGATTCTCGAGTATAATTGGAATCTTCTGTACCTGAGTAGAACAATTTTCATCCTGGGCATGAGTAGCCCTTAGGTAATTTCTCAGAATCAATCACCATCACATGAGTGAAATGGATTTAAATTATTTTATCTTTGATAACAAGTGTTCACACCCCTCCCCCTATTTCCTTCCAGGACGTTTTTTAAGGGAAGCAAAATAATGCTTGGCTTTCTAGGACACTTTTACATGAATATATATCAATCCTTATTTATAATCAAATCCTCTATATGGGAATCTGTTAAAATCGTGATATTTTATAAGTTTTTCGTTGCTGTTGTCTTAAAAAAACTATTTCCAGATCTCTACATGCCCAAATATTTGGGCGCCAGTGGCTGCAGAAAAGCAGACCACAAATTTATTCATCTATGGCACATGTAGAGACCTAAAGCTGTGCCGGCTAGCAATAAATCTTGGGAGGGAAATTAACCAATCCTTTTTGGTTGAACATATTTTATTTTTAGACCAATAAAACTATCTTCCAATGTACATCAGAGTTATTTATCAAACACAAAGAAAAATACTTAATAGAATCACTCACATATATAAGATAATAATAATAATAATAAAAAAGAATTTAAAAAACTATATATAAGGTTAAAATAGGGAGAAGTTTAATATATATAAATATAAACTTAAAAAAGAAAAAAGGCCTATCATGCCATTATCCCCACCTACCTCGACATCCAGCCACCCAAGTCCAGGATTCGAAAAAAGGCGGCTAAGGCCGCAGCCAGCGGCCTGAGCCCTCAGCAACTCCCAATCCTCAGCTTCTCCAGGAAAAAAAAATCTCCAACTCTAACTGTTTAATGTAAAATATCCCGCTTACTTGCCCCAGTGTTGTTGGACTCACCCCCCCCAAGCTATCATTGTATTGTGTATTGCCTTGTTATAAATAAGAAGATACTCTTACCTTAAGGATTATATCTTTAATCTTATTTATTTATCTATTTACAAGGTAATATTTAAAACTTAGAACAATTACAGCTATGGCGGAACTTTCACCAGCCTAAGGTAAACAACAACAGTCAATGTGATGATGATCGTAACGTACTCTCAACACATCTCCCCCTTTTCTCTAGAGGTTTAGCCTGTCTGGCGGCTTTACCACGCGTCCACTCCTGGTCTTTACTGGTTCCGGTGATCTCTGGAATGTCCTCGGTTCACTGTCACAAGTAGTGTTGTCCCCAGTAGATGTGAAGCACTGACTCATCTCAGGAGACTCCATCTCTTCATCTTCCATGTCAATCTTTTCACCCTGTGGGTTTGGTAGTAGGTGGAATCTATTTCTTCTTAAAATTCCTTTTGGAGAGTTGACTATATAAGATCTTGGACTTCCAGCGTCTTCAAGTACCACACCGGGAACTCTCAAGTCTTTCACCCATACTCTAGTTCCTTTATCCAGATGGGGCAATTCTCTTGCACGATGGTGTATATCAAAATGGGTTTTCTTTTTGTGCCGTTGATCTTTTTCTCTCATTTCTAGATTTTCAAGATCAGGTATTCTTGACTGGAGTTGAACTGGTGATGTCGGCACAGTTGTTCTGAGTTTCCTGTTCATGCATAGTTCAGCAGGGCTGTACCCATTTTCCAAAGGAGCGGTTCGATAACCAAGAAGAGAAAGATATGGATCTCTTCCTTTCTTCAATTGGTTTTTGATATTCTTCACCATCGATTCGATGAAGCCATTGCTTTGAGGAAATCTGGGACTAGATGTTATGTGGTGGAAACCGTATTCTTTTGCAAACTTTTTGAATTCTAAGCCAAACTGTGGTCCGTTATCTGATCTAACCTCTTCGGGTATTCCATGGCGAGCAAAAATTGACTTGCAATGCAGAATTGTTGAATGTGTTGTTTGATCCTCCAGCAATGCCAACTCTGGGAACCTAGAGTAATAGTCTGCAATTAGAAGATAGTATTTGCCCTTTAAGTAAAAATGGTCGATTCCCACTTTCTCCCATGGCCTGCTTGGGAAATCAGAAACAATTAATGGCTGCTGGGGATTAGATCTTTCTTCAATACAATTTGGGCAGTTCCTCACAAGTTCTCCAATTTCTTGACTGATTCTGGGCCACCACACAGATGATCTGGCACGGCCTCTACATTTTTCGATGCCAAGATGACCTTCATGGAGGCTGTTTAGAACCTTTGATCTGAGGGACTTAGGAATATAAATCCTGGAATTTCTCATTAGAAGACCATCTATGACAGACATTTCATATCTGAGACACCAAAAGGCTTTTGCTTCTGCAGAAAGCTCATTCTTTGTAGGCCAGCCCTTTTCACAATAGTCTTTTATTTCTCTGCACTCTCTCTCTTCATTTTGATATTGCCAGATTTCTTTCATATTTTCATCCTTGAATGGAGGACATGAAGTGATCTGTTGAACAAAACTACAGATTTCATTCTCCAGATCTTTCTCATGCGATATCTTAATTGGGCTTCTGGACAAAGCATCAGCAACAACAATGTCCTTGCCTGGTGTGTGATGAATGCTATATGAGTAGCGCATCATCCGAAGTCGTAGTCGCTGTATGCGTGGTGTCATTTCATCTAGATTTTTGGTTGAAAATATTGGAATGAGAGGTTTATGGTCAGTTTCAATGGAAAATGTATTTCCCATCAGATAGTCTTGAAATCTTTCACAGGCCCAAACTATTGCTAGAGATTCTTTCTCAATTTGAGCCCATCTCTTTTCAGTTTCGGACATAGTCCTGGAGGCATATGCAACTGCTTTTTGGTATCCATCTTCAGATTTTTGTAAAAGCACTGCTCCTAGTCCATATGAAGAGGCATCTGCAGACACTGTAGTTGGTAGATTGGGGTCAAAAAGTGTTAGTGCTGGAGAAGTTGAAAGAAGTTTCTTCACTTTTTCAAATGCTTCCTCCTGAGCACTATCCCATCTCCAATCATTTCTCTTTACTAGGAGTTGATTAAGTGGGTAGAGGATAGTTGAAAGGTCTGGTATAAATTTACCTGTGAAGTTCACCATTCCCAGGAATCTGCGCACTTCAGAAATGCTTGAAGGTGATGGAAACTCCCTGATGGCCTGGACTTTGTTTGGATCAGGTAGCACTCCTCTTTCTGTAATCAGGTGACCAAGAAATTTGATTTCCTTCACTGAGAAGATGCATTTCTCTTTATTCAGGGTCAGTCCTGAATCTTGAAGCTTCCTAAGGACGCATCTTAACCTTTCATCATGTTCTTCTTGTGTAGCTCCCCAAATCACAATGTCGTCCATGTGACAATTTACTCCAGATTGGCTCTCCAGTAGATTGCTCATCTTTCTCTGGAATACCTCAGGTGCAGAAGAAATTCCGAAGGGTAGCCGTTTGAATCTGTATCTGCCAAATGGGGTCAGGAAGGTTGTAAGGCTAGATGATTCCTCTGACAGGGGTATCTGCCAAAACCCACTGTTGGCATCCAGTTTTGAAAACAATTTAGCTCCTCCCATTTGTGCCAAGGTATATTCCACTGATGGAATTGGATAATGTTCTCTTTTAACAAACTTGTTTAGAGCTGTCAGATCTACACAAATCCTTAGATCATTAGAAGACGGTTTGGGCACAATGACCATTGGAGCACACCAATCCGTTGGTTGCTCAACTTTTTCAATTACTCCTTTTTCAACCATTTGATCAAGTTGTTCTTTTGTTTTATTCAAAAGTGGAATGGGTATTCTTCTGGGAGTATATATAGCATGAGGCTGTGATTCATCCTTCAATTTAATTGTGTAGCTCCCTTGGAGTGTTCCGAGTCCTGTGAAAAGCTTTGGATATTCTTCAAAAGGATTAAGCGAATTCCTTTTCTCAATTGACTGAAGTATTTTGATTAGGTTTAGAGATTCACAGGCTTTTCCGCTCAAGAGTGGTTGCATTAGTTGAGGAACAACAAATATTTCTCCAGGGATGCTTCTCCCATCTTTTTCTATTAAAGCTGTGAATTTTCCTATTACATGCAATTTAACCTGTCTAGGTCCTAAAAGTTGAATATCAGGTTTGCATAACTTCTTGTGAGCAAAATTTTTAAAATAAATCTCTTGGGGTATTATATTTACATCCGCTCCTGTATCCATTTTAAAAAGTATTTTAATCTTATCTACTTTTACATAAACCTTCCAATCATTTGAGTTTTGTCCATTCTCATAGATATTACCAACAAAATGGTAGTCATCACCTTGGGTGACTTGTCCTACTGTCTTATTGTAGCACACCTTTGCAAAATGTCCTACCTTTTTACATTTATGGCATTTAACTTCTTTTGCAGGGCAGTCTTTATATGGATGGAATTTTGAAGCACCACATCTTATACATCCAGATTTTTCAGGCTTGCTCCACTTCTGAAATTTACTTTTCTTTGAAGCGTCTCCTTTCCCATTTGTAGAATTGAACCTTCTTGGTGGTAACTTTTTTTCATAGACTTGGTCTACATTGGCAGCCTGTGTTGTTGTTGATCGAAGAATAGTCTGTTGTTGCTTCACACATTCTGTCTGGCAAGCAGCTTGGATAGCCCTTTCCAAGGTCAAGTTAGGCTCTAGTTGCAACTTCTCTGAAAGTTGTAGATTTTTTACTCCTACAACTATTCTATCTCTAATCATTTCTTCTTTCAGAGATCCATAGTTACAATTTTCGGCCATTTTGTGAAGCACTCTTATGTATTCCTCGACAGCTTCTCCATCCTGCTGATATCTACGATTAAATTGTGCTCTTTCAAAGATGACATTTCGTTTACCTATAAAGTGCTCTTCAAATTTCTTAACAACTGTTTCATAATTGTTTATTTCTATTTCAGTTAAATTGAATGAAATTAGAGCATCTTCGGCTTTTTCACCTAATATGTAAATTAGAGCATTTACTTGCTCTTCCTCCTTTTTAGATTTTAACTCTGACGCTTTTCTAAAGCGTTCAAATCTTTTAATCCAATTTGGCCATTCATTTGGATTATTAAAATTAAATTGTTCTGGAGGATTTATATTTTGCATTATTTTTTTTTTCGTTGTTTATGCAAAAATAATTCTTTTTGTTTTTACTAGTAATTAGATTAGGCTTAGGGCACTATCGCCAATTCGCTGCCACCATGTATTGTGTATTGCCTTGTTATAAATAAGAAGATACTCTTACCTTAAGGATTATATCTTTAATCTTATTTATTTATCTATTTACAAGGTAATATTTAAAACTTAGAACAATTACAGCTATGGCGGAACTTTCACCAGCCTAAGGTAAACAACAACAGTCAATGTGATGATGATCGTAACGTACTCTCAACACAATCATCACTCTTCTCTCTCAGTGAAAAAAAAAAGTATATTTAAAAAATTAATAAAATTAAATTAAATATAAAAATTATTAAACAAAAATTCACAATAAATAAATAAAAATTATGAAATATTGAATTAAAAAATAATTTAAAAAATTTAATTTATATTGCTGGATCTGGGCATCTTGGGGTCAGCTTGGGAAAGGTTCAGGGCTCATGGTGGAGCTGGTGTTCTGTCTGAAGAACCTTCACCTGAAGCCTGTGGCTTGCCCATAGGTATGCTGGAGTCTGCCTTGGTACTGGTGGAGTCAAGTCAAGCACCATAGGTGAGTGGCTTGACTACAGGGAAGGGGCATCTGAGTCCATCTTGGACTCTGGCTTGAGTACAAGTTGGCCACCATGGGACATGTGGCTCGACCACCAGGAAGTGGTGTCTGAGTCCATTTCAGACTAGCTTGGTAGGGCCAGGTCATCCACCACAGGTCAGGTGGCTTGACCACAGGAAAGGGATCTCAGTCTCTGGCTTGGTGCTGCCAAGGCTAAAGGCGACTTCAGGCTCCATCTCGACACCTCAAAATCACCGAGGTTTGCGGCTTAGATGGACAAAGGTGAGACATGGTTAGGTTAGGTGGGGTTCTGGGTTATTTTGGCATACTATTGTCACAAGGTGTCCTAACAAATCCATTATTGACTCATATCATTGTGCCACTATTACACTGTGTGTCTGAATTTGCAACACCAAGAATTACTGGGCAGAAAAATATGCAAATATCAGAGTAAAAAGTAAAAAAAACCAACTTTATGTAAATGACAAAAATTGCGCAGCTATCCCATGCATGTTGATTGAGATATAAGAGAAGGAACTTGCAAATTTGCTAATATTCCCACCTCTCTGTCTGACAGGGAAAGCATTTGAAACTTTTTTTTTTACTCTGGCAAAGAAGAGAATGTCAGGCTGCCGCCAGTCAAGGCAGTTACAGCAGACAGACGATTTTACGAGAGGTATGGTGATTGAACTCAGAAAGGCCAATTGGTCCATATGTCAAATCAGACAGACAACTCAGCGTCCACAGTGCTTGGCTATAGCGGATATGGATGAAACAAGAAAATGTGGCACAGTTAAAAGGTGCTGTTGCGGCCAGAGTGACTTCAGCACGCGTGAACCGACGCAGGCGTTGATAGCCTCACAGTTCACTACTGTAGCCATTTTCAGGATGTGCAGGACACTCTTGATTCTTCCATATCGACCAGAACCATTATAGGCAGATTGCCGGCGGCATACACTCATGGTGTCCTCTAAGAAGATTATAAAGATGCATTTTTGTGGTTTTAAAAAAATTTTGGAGATAATAGATCATAGTCTCGCTTACTTGGACTCTATGTTCCCCTGTGTAACTCAAGCATTGTATGGAAGTTCTACTATCAGTAAAAATCCAGATATCTTGATAATCAACATTTCTGATGGATTTTAAGGCTTCATAAATGGCTATAAGTTTTGATCTGATTGTGAGAATATATACAGTGATTTTAAAATGATGTCAAAATATTAATTAAAAGTAAAAAAATAAATTTATTTAATCAGACAGAGTACAATTGGAATCATAATGGAATTTAAAGATATTACAAAGGAGGAAATTCTTTACAATTTTTCATTAGCAATATTGTTAGCATCTAAAACTATTTATAAGATCTTTATCCATCCATATAAAATGAACCATTGTAATAACAGCCTCTTTTATAACAGAAACTTGGCTATAACATCAAAATTTTAAAGTCCCAAGTTTAGTGTTGGATTGTTTCAACTCTGGTTTATAACAACCACAGCGTCCCAAATGATTTAGCAAGGTTAGACTCTAAATTACTGTTCTGTTGATATTTAGGTGGTCTAGACAAACAGAAGATAAATTCTATTGGTGATAAGGCACAATTTGGATTATAGATTATGAACACAAGGTAATAAGACCAAATCCAAATAAATAGTGTCAACACACTATTTATTTGGATTTGGTCTTATTACTGTTTGGGACTAAATATATATCCTATTAATCTGTGAATAAATCATCATTATAAACAAGTACAATAAAGAAGTAGAATGAAAACAACATGATGTAAAAAGATCCATATAAAGTTTAATAAACAATTTATACAAATCCAATTCCTAATTATAAAAATATACACACCAAATAATTACCCCCCCCCCCCCTTGTGTTTAAATTCTATTGGTTTATTCCAGTTCAGAATAATCAATTAAAATTAATTGTTATACATGCCATTATTGGATGGTAGACAAACCTTTTTTAAAACAGATATCCAAAATAGACTATATCATTGAAAGTTCAACAGACAACACAAGAGTATTTTCAAACTATGTATATTAATAGAATAGATATTTACACAGAGTAATCATTGATTTATAATATATATGTCATAATTTGTATAATATCCAAGATGTATAATTTCTTTTCGCCAAAATAGGTATGTAAATATGTTAAGTTTGTGTAAAAATGTAAATATACAAATTCATCCATCTATAAAAACTGTACAAAAATAAACGTGGCAGACATCGCCGCGGGCGATGGCGAATGGTCGGCGAATGGTCGTGGGTGCGCTGTTCACTTGGTTGGACTAATTCTTGGGGATGTAAGTATAACAGTTGTACCCTTCCATTCGATCACAAATATATATATTTTACAGGGCTCTGTGCAAGAGAAGAAACACTTGAGGAAAGAGAGCCATGTGTAAATGGAAATGGAAATAAAGAATTAACTGTAAATAACTTTTTTTTTCTGGGTGGTTATCACCAGGGTGAATCCTATGTATGGCATAGGTCCCTAATAAAAGGCTTGTTATTATAATATATATATAACAATAAACTTTATCATCCATATACATAATCCACATGGTTCAATTGTGAGGAACTCTGGTAAGGTCTCTTTGGCTAGGTAACTAGGTGCCCTTTACAGAGAGGTTCTATTGTTCAAGAATGGAGCATTTTGGTAAATTAAATTGGAGAAACCACTGGTAGAAGCCCCAGGTCCTCTCAATATATATTTCTTATCACAGTAGATACCTTTTAAATATACAGTAGAACTTGGGTAATTCAAACATCTTTAATTTGAATATTTATCCCTAGAATTTCCTATAAATAGAATTTCCGTTTTTAATTCGAATTTTTGGATAATTCAAAATTTTTTTGGTCCCTTGGGCTTTAAATTTTCCATGTTATAATGTATTTTAGAATTAATATAAACTTAAGCAAATTTTTTTGGGTTTTCTATGATATAAATTATCACAAAAATTTAACTCTGCAGATAAAATCGCAGATGTGATGATAGAAAATATTTGATGAACCCCAAGAGCACTCTCATATAATATTTTCTATCAATGCAGTAAGGTCTGCAGAGGTAGTTTTGATGATTTATATCATAGGAAAATACACATATATAAATGAAAAATTTAACAGTATAGATACTCTATAGAAACACAGGGCACCTCTCCCATCAAAATAAATGTCAAAAACTGATGCTATCTATTGACCGTCGCCGCAACTAGCGGCCTCGGGTCGGTGACAAAGTCACAACACCAGCTTTTGCAAACTGAGAAGCGTCCACCTAGAGACCATGGTTTTGGGCTAATGGCCCTCGTCAGTCTAGGGCGACGGTCGGGATGACGACGGGAGAGGCGCCCTGTGTTTCTATGGATTAATTTCCTCCCGGCAAATTTTCCATCTATAGTATATATACTGTAGTGTCTTCTGTTGATGTTAGCTGGGGGATTGGAATTTTATCAGTTCATTAGCTAGCTTGTTCATGTCAATCTTTCGCAGTTTTTCTATCAAGACTTGGACAGGCTGGGCAGGTTTTGTCTTCCTCCAGGTCTGCAGAACTTCCAGAATCTGACGGCGACAATCCTGTGGATGATTTTGCCGAATCTGATTCAGGAACTCCAAAGTCAGGCCCAATTGTAGGCCCAGCCACTTCCAGTCAGATCCCAGTTCTTTAGAAAGGTGTTCAATGGCTTGATCCAAATCTGGAAAACAACAGCTTGTATAGGTAGGTATGAATTCATGTTCAGAGAGACAGCATGCATGTGTGGGAAGATAGAATGTTTTGACAAAGTGACAGCGTACAGGTGAAAAGTGACAGTGTGCATGAAAAAAGAGAAATTATGCATGAGGAAAGTGAAGGCATGCACAGGCAAAGTGAAAGCATGCATATGCAAAGTGAGAGCATACATATGCAAAATGACGGCAAGCATGCACAAAATGACAGCATGCATGCGCAAAATGATAGCATGCATATGTAAAGTGACAGAATGCATGACCAAAGTGAAAGCATTCATAGGCATAGTGACAGCATGCACAGGCAAAGGGAGAGAATGTCACAAAGTGAAAGCAATCAATCCCACAAAGCAATCAAACAATTCCACTTGCAACAAATAGTAGACCATTGTAAAAAAGATTTAGATTCTATATCTAATTACAAGAGCAGGAATTGCCAGACATCATCTTGAAGAAGGAATAAAAGTTTACAGTGACGAGTTTCTTTTATTTGTACTGTATAATCTGCAAGCTTTCAGAGTATGGAGTCTTTCAACAGCCAACTTTTCCTGTTACCCGTTGAAGGACGTCATAGTCCGAAAACTTGCAGATTATACAGCACAAATAAAAGAAACTCATCGCTGTAAACTTTTATTCCTTCTTCAAGATTCTATATCTACATTCATCAGTTACTGAGAACTCTTGGCCCTCTCTAGAACTGTTCCTATTACAATTCAAACAATACCAGGTTTAGCAAATGGTAGACCAATGTAAAGAAGACTTAGTTTCTATATCTAGATTCGTAGTCTCCCAAGAATCTATGGTCCTCTCTAGACCAGCTCCTATTACAATTCAAACAATTACATGTGAAGAAAATGGTAAACCAATATTGAGAGGTAGTTAGAAATTGGGAAGAAAGTCTAAAAGTTTTGCAGAATCTTTCCCCGGGTGTTGACTCAGCAACTTACTGTCAGGAGGTGGAGCAGCAATGGTAGGTAGTGGCCAGACTCTCCTCACCCCACAGCGACACGGGGCGGTGGGATCTGCTATCAGACGGCCGTAGTGTTCCACCAGGACAACGGACTTCCCCAGATGCTGAAGAATAGCTCCCAGCATTTCAACATTGTCTCGATGAATTGCCCAACGTTCCCCCAGTACATGGATCAAGTCCACGACATTCTGTAGTTGACTGAGTGTTCGATAAGACCCTACAATGGTCCGGAAACCATCTTTGAGCTGAGGAGACAAAGGGAGCTGGTAGATGGGACTGAGCTGGTTCAACAGACGCTGATATGGACCCACTGCAGCCGCTGCAACATACATACATAACTGATTCTCCAGACAGCTCCTATACCCACTGATGATATTGACGCTTTATACCTGAAACTCGAGTACCAGAATCTACTCAAACTACTGAATGATACAACTATCCTGAGCCCCCTATATGAAACAAAGTGGGTCAGGCCAGAGATTACGTTCGCGATTCTTTACCGCGATGATATAAATTATATCAAAAATATCTCTCGCCTGAACACAAGATTATTCTTGTTGATTTCTTCAACATTGTCATCGAGCATGCTGGGGAAATGGATTTCATAATCTGCAACGGCCTGTCCTGAACTCAAGGCGGCTTTAAGCTCCTGATGAAATCCAGACGTCCCTCCGTCTGTTGTATATATTTCTCCCTATTTTAAAAATGACTGTAAACCTTCTCCCTACTGTTGACTAGATGTCATTAACTATTTCTAAATGTCAATTGTCATACATAACTGATGGCAGCATCCTGAAAAATATCAGAATGTACAGTGATAAGACACAATTTGGATTATAGATTATAAACACAAGGTAATAAGACCAAATCCAAATAAATTAGTGTGTGACGTTTCTGTAACAGCGTTGTTACCATCTTCAGACAAAAGTGACTATTTATTTGTATTTGGTCTTATTGCCTTGTAGCTATAATCTATAATCCAAATTGTGCCTTATCATTTTTGATAGACTTCAATGGACCTAAGAAGTTTCCTAAGAGCTGAAGAAAATGAATTCCAAAGTGAATATCAATGTTGATGCTAAGGCATCACTTGAGGATCATTGTCCTCTATGCTCTTAACTCTCATGTTTAATACTCCCTGAGAACTCCACCTTTGCCAGTCCCAAGCCCAGATGAAAAAGGAGGAGGGGGAGCAGTAACAAGCTCACTAAAAAACCTGGGATCAGCTGGCCCAGCTGATAGTACCCTGTAAGGGCTCCTGATCCAGGGATACAGGATTAGCAGCGTTTGTACTCCATGTTAGGAGCAGCTGCACATGGCGTCTGTTCCTCATGTCAGAGGCGGCCATTTCTTTTGGAGCTAAGTCGGCCTGCTACTGAGTAGTGCTTCCAGTCTTAATGACAAAGACAGACGCATTCTACTTCACCCAGTTATGATGGTTGTCAAACAGACACCATCAAGGGTCACAACTTGATATCCTAATATCATTGAGTGGAGATAAGAAAGAAGAAGAAGAAGATACTCCCTGAGAAATATAAAATGCCAGGCAGGGAATTGTTACACTAACCAATAATCCAAATAGTTCCATATTCCTGGTGTTTAGTAAAACTATGTGGGCTCTATATAGTGAGAAACACTATGGCACCAATACCATGAAGGAGCTGCTAACCCTAAAAGTCCTCCTCCCTACCCTACCGTAGGTGAATCTAAGCTTAATTCTAAAAATTAATAAACTAGTTTTTTTCAAATCAATCGGGTGGTCTAAACCTTTGGTTTCGACTGCTACGACCTGGGATTGAATCCCGCAATTGGCACTTTTTATATATAAAAAAAAAGAATGCTCCAATGGCCCTGATTCTTTCAACCACCAGTGAGTGCATGTAAGTGCAAAAGTCAAACTTCTCTCTACCTGTGTAGACATGAGGTGCACTTAGAGTTAAAAGCTGTTGCTAACTACCCACCATGATTATCATGGTCTGTACCACGTGTACTTGGGATAAAAAAAAAAAAAGGCAAAATGCTTTTCTATATTGTTTATTGAACATTCAAGCCATTATACTTACAATGGCCTGGATGGGGTAAAAACCTGATCTCTATCTTGTCCCATTGTGTTTGAACTGGGACAATTCCTGATCTCTGAATAGACATGGTGGGGGGATGTCATGAGCACTCACCAGGAGTGGCAGGATCAGGACCACAGGCCAAACACTGCTCCTGTCCTATTCCCACCAGAATTCTGTAGCTTTCCACCAAGGCTACAAGATCCTGATGGCCCAGTATCTCCAGGATTTGGATGAGAGGACCCACGCAGTCTCTATGGACTGCTTGACGTTCTTGCAGCACATAGATGAGACCACGGACATTACGTAGACGTCCGAGGGTTCGTCTGGAGTTGATGACATCTGTGAAGGCTGCAATCAGCTGAGGGGAGAGGCCGGACTGGTAGATGGGATGTAGCTCGGTGAGTAATCTCTGATATGGGTCAACTACCATGATGACACTTCTACCTGGAACATTGTTTCTTAGCTTGCTTTACAATAATGCTAACAATAACAGACACAAAAAACCAACAATGGTAATAACAATGAAAATAGAGAAACAAATAAAATAAAAATTATAACAACAAAAGAAACAAATTACAACAATGGAACAACAAATGAGACAAATAACAACAACAAAAGTAACAAAAAACAATGGTACCAACAAAAGAAACAAATGACAACATTATAACCATAAAAGAAACAAAAACAACAACAATGTTAACAAAATAAATAAAAACAATAAGAAAATAAGACTAAATCCAAATAAATTGTGTGATGTTTCGATAACGGTGTTGTTACCATCATCAGACAAAAGAATTGTCAATTTCTCACAGAAACATCACAATAATTTTTTATTTGGATTTGGTCTTATTACTTTGTACTTTTGTCTGAAGATGGTAACAACTTGTTTTTTTTTTAACATCATGCATGATTTATTTATTTGGTCTTGTTATACCTTATATTTTCTTCTATAATTCAAATTGTGCACCTAATCATGATGAATAGACTCCATGTTATAGTGAAGCTGAGTTCTTCTTTCGTATCTCCACTCGATCATATTAAGGTATCAAGCTTGTAAAGCTTGAGACTTTTGATGGTGTCTGTCGGGGATGAGTAGAGCTCATCAATGGATGAATCAATACAGTCAATAATGAAAAAAACAATAGAAAAAAATAATAATAAAAAGGTCAGGTGTTGTTATTTAAATAAAAAAAGAAATATCCTGACAAGGAGCATATGTGCTTTTCAGAAGGGCAGAGCGCCATCTGGTAGAACAGAAATCAACTATTCATTGATTTAGCCACAGTTAATAATGTGTTTTGGGGTTGCAGGTTGACACTTAGTACATAGTGGGAAAACCTTGCAACCATTCTGGAAAGTCATTGTCTGTAGATGACCAGACTTAAGTCTGGAAATCAAAGACTGTTGGTGAAGCTGAGTTAAATTGGGATAATTCATCCATTAATATGAATTGATATTATTTAGCTAAACACACACACAACAACAATAAAACCCCACAAAAGTCTGCAGAGAAAGAAGTTGCTCCCGGAATTGACCCAGTTCAAACACAATGGTGGTAGGTCAGGACGACTTTTTTACCCCATTCAGGCCATTGTAGGGTAGGGAGGCTGACTTTTAGGGTCAGCAGCTCCTTCGCTGTATTGGTGCCATAGTGTTTCTCACTACATAGGGCCAACATGGTTTTACTAAACACCAAGAATATGGTACTATTTGGATCTTTGATTAGAAACATAAACAAGAATATGCCTTCAAGTATTTGACTATATAAAAGCAGAATGAGAACAATACCTACTTAAATGATAAAGTACAATTTGGATTATAGATACAGTAGAACCTCTATGAGAGGACACCTCTCTACAAAGAACAGTTTTCATTTACAATATTGCCATTTTTTTTCTATTTAGCAACTCTCCAGTAAGAGGACAATTCTCCATAAAGGACACTTTGGCTCTACAATTAGGTGTCCTTTACAGGGAGGTTCTACTGTACAAGAAAATAAGACCTAATCCAAATATATTAATAGTGTATGATATTTCGTTAACAGCATTGTTACCATTATCAGACAAAAGAATAAAATAATTTAACAAATTTATTCTTCTGTATGATGATGGTACAACGTTGCTACCAAAATGTCACATTATTAATTTATTTGGATTAGGTCTTGTTTTCTTGTATTAATACTTACTTAACTCACCACTGAAGAGCCAGACCCTCAAAAATATTTTTCATTGCAGTAATTATTTTATTCATTTTTTTAGCCTTTTGTCTGATGATGGTAACAATGCTGTAACCTAAACATCACACACTATTTATTTATTTGGTTTTGGTCTTATACCTATTACCTTGTAGTTCTAATCTATAATCCAAAATGTGCCTTATCACATTATCATTGCAGGACACTGCAACACTTTACATTGTAAAGGACACCTAGTTTCTGAGTCAAAATGGCCTTTGAAGAGAGAGGCCCATTATCATTGCAGGACACTGCAACACTTTACATTGTAAAGGACACCTAGTTTCTGAGTCAAAATGGCCTTTAAAGAGAGAGGCCCATTATCATTGCAGGACACTGCAACACTTTACATTGTAAAGGACACCTAGTTTCTGAGTCAAAATGGCCTTTAAAGAGAGAGGCCCATTATCATTGCAGGACACTGCAACACTTTACATTGTAAAGGACACCTAGTTTCTGAGTCAAAATGGCCTTTAAAGAGAGAGGCCCATTATCATTGCAGGACACTGCAACACTTTACATTGTAAAGGACACCTAGTTTCTGAGTCAAAATGGCCTTTAAAGAGAGAGGCCCATTATCATTGCAGGACACTGCAACACTTTACATTGTAAAGGACACCTAGTTTCTGAGTCAAAATGGCCTTTAAAGAGAGAGGCCCATTATCATTGCAGGACACTGCAACACTTTACATTGTAAAGGACACCTAGTTCTGAGTCAAAATGGCCTTTAAAGAGAGAGGCCCATTATCATTGCAGGACACTGCAACACTTTACATTGTAAAGGACACCTAGTTTCTGAGTCAAAATGGCCTTTAAAGAGAGAGGCCCATTATCATTGCAGGACACTGCAACACTTTACATTGTAAAGGACACCTAGTTTCTGAGTCAAAATGGCCTTTAAAGAGAGAGGCCCATTATCATTGCAGGACACTGCAACACTTTACATTGTAAAGGACACCTAGTTTCTGAGTCAAAATGGCCTTTAAAGAGAGAGGCCCATTATCATTGCAGGACACTGCAACACTTTACATTGTAAAGGACACCTAGTTTCTGAGTCAAAATGGCCTTTAAAGAGAGAGGCCCATTATCATTGCAGGACACTGCAACACTTTACATTGTAAAGGACACCTAGTTTCTGAGTCAAAATGGCCTTTAAAGAGAGAGGCCCATTATCATTGCAGGACACTGCAACACTTTACATTGTAAAGGACACCTAGTTTCTGAGTCAAAATGGCCTTTGAAGAGAGAGGCCCATTATCATTGCAGGACACTGCAACACTTTACATTGTAAAGGACACCTAGTTTCTGAGTCAAAATGGCCTTTAAAGAGAGAGGCCCATTATCATTGCAGGACACTGCAACACTTTACATTGTAAAGGACACCTAGTTTCTGAGTCAAAATGGCCTTTAAAGAGAGAGGCCCATTATCATTGCAGGACACTGCAACACTTTACATTGTAAAGGACACCTAGTTTCTGAGTCAAAATGGCCTTTGAAGAGAGAGGCCCATTATCATTGCAGGACACTGCAACACTTTACATTGTAAAGGACACCTAGTTTCTGAGTCAAAATGGCCTTTAAAGAGAGAGGCCCATTATCATTGCAGGACACTGCAACACTTTACATTGTAAAGGACACCTAGTTTCTGAGTCAAAATGGCCTTTAAAGAGAGAGGCCCATTATCATTGCAGGACACTGCAACACTTTACATTGTAAAGGACACCTAGTTTCTGAGTCAAAATGGCCTTTAAAGAGAGAGGCCCATTATCATTGCAGGACACTGCAACACTTTACATTGTAAAGGACACCTAGTTTCTGAGTCAAAATGGCCTTTAAAGAGAGAGGCCCATTATCATTGCAGGACACTGCAACACTTTACATTGTAAAGGACACCTAGTTTCTGAGTCAAAATGGCCTTTAAAGAGAGAGGCCCATTATCATTGCAGGACACTGCAACACTTTACATTGTAAAGGACACCTAGTTTCTGAGTCAAAATGGCCTTTAAAGAGAGAGGCCCATTATCATTGCAGGACACTGCAACACTTTACATTGTAAAGGACACCTAGTTTCTGAGTCAAAATGGCCTTTAAAGAGAGAGGCCCATTATCATTGCAGGACACTGCAACACTTTACATTGTAAAGGACACCTAGTTTCTGAGTCAAAATGGCCTTTAAAGAGAGAGGCCCATTATCATTGCAGGACACTGCAACACTTTACATTGTAAAGGACACCTAGTTTCTGAGTCAAAATGGCCTTTAAAGAGAGAGGCCCATTATCATTGCAGGACACTGCAACACTTTACATTGTAAAGGACACCTAGTTTCTGAGTCAAAATGGCCTTTAAAGAGAGAGGCCCATTATCATTGCAGGACACTGCAACACTTTACATTGTAAAGGACACCTAGTTTCTGAGTCAAAATGGCCTTTGAAGAGAGAGGCCCATTATCATTGCAGGACACTGCAACACTTTACATTGTAAAGGACACCTAGTTTCTGAGTCAAAATGGCCTTTAAAGAGAGAGGCCCATTATCATTGCAGGACACTGCAACACTTTACATTGTAAAGGACACCTAGTTTCTGAGTCAAAATGGCCTTTAAAGAGAGAGGCCCATTATCATTGCAGGACACTGCAACACTTTACATTGTAAAGGACACCTAGTTTCTGAGTCAAAATGGCCTTTAAAGAGAGAGGCCCATTATCATTGCAGGACACTGCAACACTTTACATTGTAAAGGACACCTAGTTTCTGAGTCAAAATGGCCTTTAAAGAGAGAGGCCCATTATCATTGCAGGACACTGCAACACTTTACATTGTAAAGGACACCTAGTTTCTGAGTCAAAATGGCCTTTAAAGAGAGAGGCCCATTATCATTGCAGGACACTGCAACACTTTACATTGTAAAGGACACCTAGTTTCTGAGTCAAAATGGCCTTTAAAGAGAGAGGCCCATTATCATTGCAGGACACTGCAACACTTTACATTGTAAAGGACACCTAGTTTCTGAGTCAAAATGGCCTTTAAAGAGAGAGGCCCATTATCATTGCAGGACACTGCAACACTTTACATTGTAAAGGACACCTAGTTTCTGAGTCAAAATGGCCTTTGAAGAGAGAGGCCCATTATCATTGCAGGACACTGCAACACTTTACATTGTAAAGGACACCTAGTTTCTGAGTCAAAATGGCCTTTAAAGAGAGAGGCCCATTATCATTGCAGGACACTGCAACACTTTACATTGTAAAGGACACCTAGTTTCTGAGTCAAAATGGCCTTTAAAGAGAGAGGCCCATTATCATTGCAGGACACTGCAACACTTTACATTGTAAAGGACACCTAGTTTCTGAGTCAAAATGGCCTTTAAAGAGAGAGGCCCATTATCATTGCAGGACACTGCAACACTTTACATTGTAAAGGACACCTAGTTTCTGAGTCAAAATGGCCTTTAAAGAGAGAGGCCCATTATCATTGCAGGACACTGCAACACTTTACATTGTAAAGGACACCTAGTTTCTGAGTCAAAATGGCCTTTAAAGAGAGAGGCCCATTATCATTGCAGGACACTGCAACACTTTACATTGTAAAGGACACCTAGTTTCTGAGTCAAAATGGCCTTTAAAGAGAGAGGCCCATTATCATTGCAGGACACTGCAACACTTTACATTGTAAAGGACACCTAGTTTCTGAGTCAAAATGGCCTTTAAAGAGAGAGGCCCATTATCATTGCAGGACACTGCAACACTTTACATTGTAAAGGACACCTAGTTTCTGAGTCAAAATGGCCTTTAAAGAGAGAGGCCCATTATCATTGCAGGACACTGCAACACTTTACATTGTAAAGGACACCTAGTTTCTGAGTCAAAATGGCCTTTAAAGAGAGAGGCCCATTATCATTGCAGGACACTGCAACACTTTACATTGTAAAGGACACCTAGTTTCTGAGTCAAAATGGCCTTTAAAGAGAGAGGCCCATTATCATTGCAGGACACTGCAACACTTTACATTGTAAAGGACACCTAGTTTCTGAGTCAAAATGGCCTTTAAAGAGAGAGGCCCATTATCATTGCAGGACACTGCAACACTTTACATTGTAAAGGACACCTAGTTTCTGAGTCAAAATGGCCTTTGAAGAGAGAGGCCCATTATCATTGCAGGACACTGCAACACTTTACATTGTAAAGGACACCTAGTTTCTGAGTCAAAATGGCCTTTAAAGAGAGAGGCCCATTATCATTGCAGGACACTGCAACACTTTACATTGTAAATGACAACTAGTTTCTGAGTCAAAATGGCCTTTAAAGAGAGAGGCCCATTATCATTGCAGGACACTGCAACACTTTACATTGTAAATGACACCTAGTTTCTGAGTCAAAATGGCCTTTAAAGAGAGAGGCCCATTATCATTGCAGGACACTGCAACACTTTACATTGTAAAGGACACCTAGTTTCTGAGTCAAAATGGCCTTTAAAGAGAGAGGCCCATTATCATTGCAGGACACTGCAACACTTTACATTGTAAAGGACACCTAGTTTCTGAGTCAAAATGGCCTTTAAAGAGAGAGGCCTTTAGTAAAAATGGTAATTTGGCAATGAAAATTGCACAGAGGTATCCTCTAGCAAGAGTATCTTTTCATGGAGGTTGAATTATATTTGAAAAAAAAAAAAAAAAGAAGTGAAATTGCTCCTAGTCTTACCTACAGATAACATGCCTTATACAAATGTGAACACATGGACAAAACTTGAAAAAGTGAAATTTATTCTCTATTTGTACTTTTGTACAAGTAAAAATATGATCATTTACAGTCATTATAACACCATTTTTTCTGATGTGTAGACATGTGGTGCACTTACAATAAAAGCAGTTGCCAACTTCTACCCACCATGATTATCATGGCCTGTACCATGTGTACTAGAGATAAGCAAAAAAAAAAAAAAAAACACAATTTATTTGGTCTTAATGCCTTGAAGTTCTAATCTATAATCCAAATTGTGCCTTATCACATTATCATTGCAGTAAGAACAGTAATGTTTCATTGCACAGTAGAACTACCCCTCTGTAAAGGACAACTAGTTTCTGAGCCAAAGTGGCCTTTAAAGTTTTAGATTGAAACCACTTTATTGACTTCTAGTCAACAATAATACAAAGAACACTTATAGATATCAACAACATAATTTATACAAATATATATATTTACATCAACACGAAGCCTTCTCCGTCAAGTTTAAATCAAGGGTTACAAGCCACCCTGAATTTGGATAGACCTTTGGTTATAATGGAGTTTTTGTCCCCAGTGGCCTTTAAAGAGAGATGCCCGAGAATTAATTTTGTTAAAATCATGTTGTTATATCCAAGTTACAGGTATAAAAGAGAGTGTTTGATGAGATTCCATTGTATTTGCAAACCTGTATTAATGTTAATAGCTCTCTCTCTCTCTCTCTTTCATTGATATATGTACATACATAGAGTCAAAAATTTATTTTTTATAAACATAATAAATAAACTATTATAAACTGGTGAAACCACTGGGAGGGATCACCTTTGATGAGCCAGGCCCTCTCAGTAATTTATCATTGCAGAGTAAGGGCAGTAGAAAATTATTCAATTTCATAAAAGAATCAAATGCTTCCAAAACAGTTTCAATTTCTTATAACAATTGGTGCATCATATGTATAATATGTGACAACAATGTGTCATTTGCATTTATTTTTGAAATTTGGCAAAAGTTATTAAACTTAAGTATCTATTGTTCAGACAACAGGAAGTTGGCTTTCAACAATCTAGCCGAATAAATCATTTATTTAATTTTATAGAGCCATATACAGTAAAACCTCTATGAGAGGAGACTCCGGCTAGAGGACACCTCTCTACAAAGGACAGTTTTTATTGTCAGAATTACCATTTTTACTATGTAACAACTCTCCAGTAAGAGGACATCTCATCATAAAGGACACTTCTGCTCTGTAACTGGGTGTGCTTTACAGAAAGGTTTTACTGTATCCCTCAATTTTCAAAATTTCAAATAACCATTGAGTGTTATTTTATTCCAGAATATGGACTGAACTCCATCACTTGATAAATCCAGAAATCTATGGTCAATAGTCAGGTTGTTGGCCCTTGTTACTGTGAGAATTTGCCAATTAAAATAAATTTATTGACAACTCAGTCAATATTTACAAAATGAGGAAGAGATCACAAAAATAATTAGAGAAAATAAAAAGATAGCCAAAAGTGTGTTCCAACCAGGGACATCAGATTCTAAAGTCTAAAGCTTCCGCAGCTAGGTTATTTTGCCTTATTATATAGTAATTTAAAGAAAAATTAATATTTACACACTTAAATTTTCAGCCTGGGGAGTCTTCCCCACCGTACAAGTGTCCTCTTCCAGGCGATGTCCTCAATTCCAACACCCTGCCCCACCTGCACGAAGTACCAATAAATTCAGCACTTCGCTGACGCAAGGATGGCCATTTTGTCGTCCTCCTGCCCAGTCCCGAAGATCCAAGCCTGGAGATCAGGTGGTCTCCCGATGATGTTACTTGTTACTATGGTGCAGACTGTACTCCAAAGACCAAAAAAGCCGGTCCTAGAGGCTACCTGGAATATCAAGGAATGGCTTTTTAAAGCCAAAAGTGTGTTGAAATGTAAAACTATGAAAAAAAAAAGAACAAAAGTTAAATATGAAAAAGGTATCTCCTTATCGTGCAACTGAAAGTTGCTGATGGCTTGCGCCATCTATCGGAATAAATATCAACTATTATCGTTGATTTTTAATTATTCCAGAATTGACCAAATACCCATTCTTGATTAATCAAGAATAGCTAACCACGGACGCGTTGAAATTAATTCCGATAGATGGCGCAAGCCATCAGAAACTTTCAGTTGCACGATAAGGAGATGCCTTTTTAATAATTTATGCACCTTATCCCAGAACAATATCACATTTGTACTATTTTTTCACAAAAGTAAAATAGTACTCGGATCTCAGGTAGTAAAATTAGGGGAAAAAAATAGCATCCAATGATGCAATTGAAGGATGTTGATGGTTCGTGCCATTTATCAGAACAACTAAATTTTGAATTTTTAATTAAATTCTTAAATACAATTTACCCTTATAACAACAAGGTGGTAATAACATCATAATTCTAAGGTTCCAGGTTTAAAATAACCATTGTTTATAATACCTTGGTTATAATAGCATGGTTAAACAGTAGAACCTCCATGAGAAGATACTTTCACTAGAGGACATCTCTCTACAAAGGACATCAACAAAATTCCCCTTTTTATCAATTATCTGATGGTAAGAAGGGTATTTCTTTTTAAAGGACACTTTGGCTCTGTAACTAGGTGTTGTCTTCTTCTTTCTTTTCTTCACTCAATCATATTAAGGTATCAAGCTTGTAAAGCTTCAGACTTCTGATGGTGTCTGCCAGGGAAGAGTAGAACTCATCAATGGATGAGTCAATACAGTCAATAATGTGTTTTGGGGTTGCAGATTGACACTTAGTACATAGGTATTACAACACAAGGTGTTGATAAGGCACAATTTGGATTATAGATTATAAGACCAAATCCAAATAAAAAAATGTCTTATTACCTTGTTTTTAACACAAGGTGTTGTTCTTTAGAGAGTGGTAGTTCTATATAATAACATAAAATCTTGGTACTAAGTGATGACATTATAGTGAGATTAAACAAAAATATTTTGCCTATAGGGGCATAGAAAGAAGATGTTTTAGAGAATTTTGACTTTAAAATAGAAGGATGGATAAACTATTGCTTCTGTGTAAACCTTCAGAACTATCTCCAACATTATATCTAGCAGTCAAGTATATTATCTGTCTACAGGACCGTAGATCCAGTCTGTGGATTCAGCACAGCTGTGTCTACAGATGTAGGGAAGACAAAGCTTACAATGGGTGATGTAACAATACAATCATCACCCTGTAACACAACCATCTCTGATAATAGAGGTCAGCCATTATAAAACATCAATCTATTATTATCATCACAGCTTCTAATTCCACACCATTCAATTAGATTATCAATACTTCCTTGGTCTACTTCTCACTTCAAGGTAGATCTATCCCATATTAAGCAGGTAGACAAATTTCTGTGTTTGTAACACAAACATCTCTGATAATAGAGGTGAGCCATTATAAAACACCAATCTATTATTATCTTTATAGCTTCTAGTTTAACACCATTCTATTAGATTATCAATCCTTCCTTGGTCTACTTCTCACTTCAAGGTGGATCTATCCCATATTAAGCAGGTAGACAACTTTCTGTATGTAACACAACCATCTCTGATAATAGAGGTCAGCCATTATAAAACACCAATCTATTATTATCTTCATAGCTTCTAGTTTAACACCATTCTATTAGATTATCAATCCTTCCTTGGTCTACTTCTCACTTCAAGGTGGATCTATCCCATATTAAGCAGGTAGACAACTTTCTGTATGTAACACAACCATCTCTGATAATGGAGGTCAGCCATTACAAAACACCAATCTATTATTCTCATCACAGCTTCTAATTCCACACCATTCTATTAGATAATCAATCCTTCCTTGGTCTACTTCTCACTTCGTTCTTCAAGGTGGATTTCTTCAGCGGAGAAACATGCGATCTACGTATTCTTTGAAGATGGCGAAATGCGTGGTGTCGCTGGAGATCCGCTGGCGATTCTCCACCAAACTCTGCAGTGGTGGTAGAGGCGTATTATTCATTGTACATAGTATCATGTATATATATATATTAGAACTTCCATGAGAGGACACTACCGATAGAGGACACCTCTCCACAAAGGACAGTTTTCAAACGCAAAATTATCATTTTTACTATTTAGCAACTCTCTGGTAAGAGGACACCTACTTAAAAAACACTTTGGTTCTGCAATTAGGTTTCCTTTACAAGGAGGTTCTACTGTTCTTCAAGGATTCGTGGATGGCTTTTCTTGATTTATCAAGAAATTGGGTTGGCCAAATATCAGGGAACAGGTTAAATCAATGAATAGTTGATTTCTGTTCCACCAGATGGCTCTCTGCCTTCTGAAAAGCACATGTGCTCATGGTCAGGATTTTACTTTTTTATTTTTGATATATATAAGTATCTTTATAAAATAGTGCAGACAGTGCACTTTTGCATGATTGACAAGAAAATTATTTTGTCATTGTCAAGGTGGATCATTCCCTTATTAAACAGGTAGTCAACATTCTGTGTGTGAATAAAGTGAGAGAGAGCACAGCTAAGGTTACATGGGCAGACAGTGTGTGATCTGATTGGTGGAATGCAACATTCAAGGAGATCAAGGTCGACAGAAATAGCTGGAATCACACCACCGTCGACGACCTTGACCTGACCTCAATACACCTTATCTCCTAACTGTTCCAATAATCTGCTGCTACATAAAACGTCATATTTTGTTGTCAAAACATGGAAGGAATGGTGAGTTGGTGTTGAATTATATCTGGTTATATTAATATTATGTATTGGAAGAAGAGGCCTCTCTCTTTATTATGTATCAGAATTAGGTTTATCACCTTAATAAAAAATTTACTAGTTGTGATAAAGATTGAGCCACACAAAACACCAGTTTTAAAAAATTCAGACAAGAACCCAACATGTATATAGGTTTTAATCACAGATTCTCCCTTTTTACCATTCAACTAACCATTATACTCATTGGTTCACCTCTCCATCCTCCCTCATTTGTCCACCTCTCCATTCTCTCATTGGTCTACCTCTCCATTCTCCCTCATTGGTCTAAATCTCCATTCTCCCTCATTGGTCTAAATCTCCATTCTCCCTCATTGGTCTAAATCTCCATTCTCTCTCATTGGTCTAAATCTCCATTCTCTCTCATTGGTCTAAATCTCCATTCTCCCTCATTGGTCTAAATCTCCATTCTCCCTCATTGGTCTAAATCTCCATTCTCCCTCATTGGTCTAAATCTCCATTCTCTCTCATTGGTCTAAATCTCCATTCTCTCTCATTGGTCCACCTCTCCATTCTCCCTCATTGGTCTACTTCTCCATTCTCCCTCATTGGTCCACCTCTCCATTCTCCCTCATTGGTCCACCTCTCCATTCTCCCTCATTGGTCCACCTCTCCATTCTCCCTCATTGGTCTACCTCTCCATTCTCCCTCATTGGTCCACCTCTCCATTCTCCCTCATTGGTCCACCTCTCCATTCTATCTCATTGGTCTACCTCTCCATTCTCCCTCATTGGTCCACCTCTCCATTCTCCCTCATTGGTCCACCTCTCCATTCTCCCTCATTGGTCTACCTCTCCATTCTCCCTCATTGGTCCACCTCTCCATTCTCCCTCATTGGTCCACCTCTCCATTCTCCCTCATTGGTCCACCTCTCCATTCTCCCTCATTGGTCCACCTCTCCATTCTCCCTCATTGGTCCACCTCTCCATTCTCCCTCATTGGTCCACCTCTCCATTCTCCCTCATTGGTCCACCTCTCCATTCTCCCTCATTGGTCCACCTCTCCATTCTATCTCATTGGTCTACCTCTCCATTCTCCCTCATTGGTCCACCTCTCCATGCTCCCTCATTGGTCCACCTCTCCATTCTATCTCATTGGTCTACCTCTCCATTTTCCCTCATTGGTCCACCTCTCCATTCTCCCTCATTGGTCCACCTCTCCATTCTATCTCATTGGTCTACCTCTCCATTCTCCCTCATTGGTCCACCTCTCCATTCTATCTCATTGGTCTACATCTCCATTCTCCCTCATTGGTCCACCTCTCCATTCTTCCTCATTGGTCCACCTCTCCATTCTCCCTCATTGGTCCACCTCTCCATTCTCCCTCATTGGTCCACCTCTCCATTCTCCCTCATTGGTCCACCTCTCCATTCTCCCTCATTGGTCCACCTCTCCATTCTCCCTCATTGGTCCACCTCTCCATTCTCCCTCATTGGTCTACCTCTCCATTCTCCCTCATTGGTCCACCTCTCCATTCTCCCTCATTGGTCCACCTCTCCATTCTCACTCATTGGTCTACATCTCCATTCTCCCTCATTGGTCTATATCTCCATTCTCCCTCATTGGTCCACCTCTCCATTCTCCCTCATTGGTCTACCTCTCCATTCTCCCTCATTGGTCCACCTCTCCATTCTCCCTCATTGGTCTACCTCTCCATTCTCCCTCATTGGTCCACCTCTCCATTCTCCCTCATTGGTCCACCTCTCCATTCTCCCTCATTGGTCTACTTCTCCATTCTCCCTCATTGGTCCACCTCTCCATTCTCCCTCATTGGTCCACCTCTCCATTCTCCCTCATTGGTCCACCTCTCCATTCTCCCTCATTGGTCCACCTCTCCATTCTCCCTCATTGGTCTACCTCTCCATTCTCCCTCATTGGTCCACCTCTCCATTCTCCCTCATTGGTCCACCTCTCCATTCTATCTCATTGGTCTACCTCTCCATTCTCCCTCATTGGTCCACCTCTCCATTCTATCTCATTGATCTACCTCTCCATTCTCCCTCATTGGTCCACCTCTCCATTCTATCTCATTGGTCTACATCTCCATTCTCCCTCATTGGTCCACCTCTCCATTCTTCCTCATTGGTCCACCTCTCCATTCTCCCTCATTGGTCCACCTCTCCATTCTATCTCATTGGTCTACATCTCCATTCTCCCTCATTGGTCTACCTCTCCATTCTCCCTCATTGGTCCACCTCTCCATTCTCCCTCATTGGTCTACCTCTCCATTCTCCCTCATTGGTCCACCTCTCCATTCTCCCTCATTGGTCCACCTCTCCATTCTCCCTCATTGGTCCACCTCTCCATTCTCCCTCATTGGTCTACATCTCCATTCTCACTCATTGGTCTACCTCTCCATTCTCCCTCATTGGTCCACCTCTCCATTCTCCCTCATTGGTCCACCTCTCCATTCTAATTGGGTTACTTACACCCCCCCATTGGTGAGGTTGGATTTGTGAAAGAATAGGGGCATTGAAGTATTCAATGTAGGTTTGGATCATGGCTCATAAGTGTTGTCCCCAAAATATATAATTGAATTGAATTATGAAAAAATACACTAATGGACAAAACTAAAGAAATTGTACCTTTCAGCATGTATATCGGGATTCAAACAATAACTTTGAAAGATATTACAGTGACCTTTATTGAAGACACACAAGAGAACAAAATTGTCTCCGTCTCCTTAAAAAAAAAGATGACCAGTAACATTAAAAGACTTTCCAATTCCTTAAGTTTGGTGTATGAGTGTGTACATGGAGGATATAAAAAATAGAAAAAAAGAGAGAGACTCAAGGATAATAAAACGCAACTTATATTTCTGAACATATATAACAAGAGATAGATTACAACAAGGTAGGTATATTCACAGGATCTTGATGATGATACAGGTCATGTTATCTACGCCATAGATGGCATCCTGGTCCGTAGCCAGACACTGATGGATGAGGAGCTCGCAGATCTTGGTGAGACTTTCCTTCTTCTTCAGCCGCTTCCTGACAAAGGAGGCCACTTGGTGCTCTGTCAGCACGTCCCAGATACCATCGCAGGCCATGATGACAACATCACCTGAGGACACTGTGGAGACCTTGACATCTGGAAGAGCTGAGAGGATCTGATCTTCCTGTTGGATTGCTGGGTTGTTCTTGAAGCGATGGTCACCCAGGGCTCTGGATAAGTTAAGGTCCCCATCTATCCTCCCGTCTCTTGTCACCTCTCCACCAGCCCTCTCGATTCTCATCCGCTCTGTGATCTCGTGGGGTTTGTGGTCCCGGGTGAGAGGGATGAGGGTGTTCTTGCGAGAGAGGATGCAGCGTGAGTCACCCAGGTTGGCAACATAGAGCTCTTTCTCCCTGAGAAGACAAACCAACGCTGTTGTCCCGCTGGTGTATCCCGGCTGTTTCACCTCCTCAGTGTATTCCTCGCTGCAGTCATCGTCATCTGTTTGGTCCTCATAGCCCAGGTCAGCTTCCTCCTCCTGCAGGAACTCCACAAGGTCATCGTCATCCTCCATTATGTATTCCTGATGGAAGTTATCCTCAAAGACCACCTTGATGTTGTGGTCATCGGAGAAGATAACCTCCTCTTCATCCTCTGAGGAGGATGAGGTGTCACACTCTGGGTCCACCGCCAGTTTCCAGAGCTCCTCTATGGCCTTATCGTCTGTGAGAGTCCTGTCCAGCTGTAGGAAGGCCTGCTGGATGGCAGAGCTGAGATCCCCGTGCAGGAAGTCTGGCTGGGCACGCAGGATGTCTGGGAGATGGCGCGAACAGTACCGAGCCACCTCTCCCCCGCCATGACCATCATACACACCAAACAGTGCAGTCCCACGCAGGTCCAGAGGTCCGAGGCAAGAGTGGGCATCCTCCTGGCTGGTCCTCCACCCCTGCATGGAGCAGAGACCCGCCTCGAAGGCTTCTGTCCTCAGCACCTGCGTCTTCTTCTTGGTCACTGGGGCCACTAGAATGCCTTCCATCAAATGAAGCCAAAGCTCCCGCCTCTCTGATAGCTGGACACGGCAGAGCAGCCTGAGTTTACGTCACAACTTTACATACACACCAGAAAAAACAACAATTCCATAACATTTCCCACATGCTACTTAGTGGCAAGCATTGAAAATTACACACACTCCATGCACACTAAGAGAAATTAATTGATACTAAAAATGCCCATCACTTGTGAATTATTAGTGGAAGAGCAATACTTTGAATACATGCCCCTACTGTCCATAATTTCCCTAAATACTGTGTAAATTCATTAAAACACCCAACTTGGTTATAAAATCATAGTTCTCAGGTACCAAGTCCCAATTGTTTTACCTAAAGTTTGTAGTAATGTTGTTATAGCATGGTTCACCTGTACCAAGAATTCCCATATACAGTAGAACCTCCCTGTAAAGGACACCTAATTACAGAGCCAAAGTGTCCTTTAGGGAGAGATGTCCTCTTACTGGAGAGTTGCTAAATAGTAAAAATGGTAATTATATAAATGAAAACTGTTCTTTATAGAGAGGTGTCCTCTAGCATGAGTGTCCTCTCATGGAGGTTCTACTGTATCTATATAAGCAAAAAACCAAATACAAAAGTAAAACAGTGTGGTTGATGACACCGTTGTTCACCACTGACGAACCATATTTTTTCTCATTGCAATCAGGGCAGTATTAAATTGTTCTTATTGAAAAAAAGGAAGAAAGAAACAATAATGCTAAATAAGGTAACAAAACCAACTAAATCAATAATGTGGATGTATTAAGTAAAATTAATCATTCCTCCAGGGAAAAGTATCTTTTCAAAACATTTTTATTCTCTAGCTTTCGGGCACGGAGGCCTTTCTACAGGAGAAAACCTGGTATAATGATTGCCAATAGAAGATGAGTGTTAAATATAATTGGATACTATTTTACATAATTTTATAAAGTTCTATAGATATAAAAATATATATTTTATATTAACTATTATAATGATAAGACACACAATTTGGATTATAGCTTATAAACACAAGTTAATAATTAATACAAAGTAATAACGCGCCATCTATACATATGAAATAAAAGGATTTAAAAGCGCGAATATTTCTTTTATACATAAAACGAACTTCTACTGTCCTTACTGCGATGAAAAAATATATTGGGAGGGCTTGGCTCATCAGTAGTGAACCCCCCCAGCGGTTTCGCCAATTTAATCTACCAGACCGCTTCTCAGAGCTCTAATACTGTATTGGACGATTCTACTTATATACGCAGCACTGAAGAGTGGAATCTTAGAAATGGTTTTCAAGAAAACTATGGACATAAGCTTATAGGACAGTAGATTGGCGAAACCTCTGGGAGGGTTCACCACTGATGAGCCAAGCCCTGCCAATATATTTTTCATCGCAGTAAGGACAGTAGAAGTTTGTATTATGTATAAAAGAAACATTCGTGCTTTTAAATACTTCATTTTATATGTATAGATGGCGCGTTATTACTTTGTATTAATATTGAATGTATGTTAACATTTCATAACTGTACCTCATGCTAAATACACAGTTTCTAAAGTCTATCAGAACCATTGGACAACCATACAGGAAGATAGGATAAGAATAACACACATTGTAGGGCAGTGTTTCCCCCAATTTTCTTTTTCTGGCCTTGGACTGATTGTATTTTTAAACTACAACATAGTCAAAACTAGGTATTAAAGAGAACTTCTACATTTTAGGAGTAAAAATAAGTTTGTGCAGTTCTGATAAGAATGGCACTACAGTAGAACCTCCCTTTAGTCGACACCTCTCCACAAAGGACAGTTTTTATTTGCCAAATTACCATTTTTATTATTTAGCAACTCTCCAGTAAGAGGATACCTCTCCTTAAAGGACACTTTGGCTCTACAATTTGGTGTCCTTTACAGGGAGGTTCTACTGTACTAGTTTATTATTCCATTGTTTCATCTGGCAATATCATTATTTTGAAGCATCATCATAAGGCTTCCTTCATTAACCGTCATTTCTCTGAAGTTTGAACAATCGAGTTGTGGTTTGCTCCTAAAATGTCAACTTTTGTACCAAATAATGTGTTTTTGCGGGGAGTTTTACTTCATTACTTCAATATGAAGAAAAAAGCTGCTGAGAGTCATCGTATTTTAGTGGAAGTTTATGATGACCATGTTCTAGCTGAACATGTCAGAAGTAGTTTGCACGGGGGCAATTTTGATTTGGAGAGAGTTGCTAAATAGTGAAAAAATGGAATTTTTGGTGTTGAAAACTGTCCTTTATAGAGAGGTGTCCTCTCATGGAGGTTCTATTGTATATCATATTTTTACTATCCTCTAAGCTTATATCATAGATACATTAAATAGCTTAAACTAAAAATTTCTTTCCAAATTCCAAATGACAGGTATAAAGAGCAGAATAGTTCACTATAATATTATATGCATACATGCTATATCACAGTAGCCAGGGAAATCAAATTGGCAAAACCATTGGGAGGGTTCACCACTGATGTAAGCCAAGCCCTCCCAATATATTTACGATTGCAGAATCTATTGGGAAGCATTGGGAAGCTATTTTATATGAAAAATGAGAAATTAATTTCCTTTTATTTATATAAAAAAAAGCTCTGTATTGTCATCAGTATCATTAAAAGGTTAATGAACTTGTGATAATTTGTTGACAAAAAGAATATTGATGAGTAACACACAATTCAGATTCTAGATAAAGAAAAACACAAGGTAACAAGACCAAATACAAATGAGTTATTTCTAAGTGAACTTTCAGTAGCCACTCTTGACTTAAGAGTCGACAGCAAAGGCGTCTGTTTCCATGTTAGGAACGGCCTCAAATTACAGGCAAAGTCAGACTTTCACCAAAGTGTGTCTGAGTCATGATGCCATGATCAATGAAAGCTGCATCCCTACACCCCATTCCATTGGAATTTGTGTAATCTTTACACAAGGGGATAAGAAACAACAACACTTTCAGTATCAACATTGTTAACATCTTCAAACAAAAGAAGACAAAGGAACTAATTCTTTAGTATTATATATACAGTAGAACCTCCATGAGAGGACACCTCTTTGTAAAAGACAGTTTTTATTTGCAAAATTACCATTTTTACTATTCAGAAACTCTCGGGTAAAAGGACACCTCTCCCTAAAGGACACTTTGGCCCTGCAATTAGGTGTTGTCCTTTACATGGAGGTTCTACTGTACTATTAAGCGTACTTTGCCTGAAGATGGTAGCAAAGCTGCTATCAAAGCCTCACATATAAATCACTTATTTGACTTTCAAGTTACCATGTCCAAATATTAAACACACATTTTTATCTATGAAAATACAAAATAATAAAGGGGCTCTTGAAAATGTTCTTGCATACCTAAAGTTTGACAAACTCGTTCAGTTTGATAATTCATAGATAAAGAAAATAAAAATTACATTTTCATATATACACATGATGGCGGCTATTTCTTTTGGAGCTAAGTCGGCCTGCCACTGAGTAGTGCTCCCAGTCTTAATGACAAAGACATTATACTTCACCCAGTCATGATGGTTGTCAAACAGACACCATCAAGGGTCACAACTTGATACCCTAATATGATTGAGTGGAGATAAGGAAGAAGAAGACCATAAAACTGGGAAGCTTAATTCAACAATACATATTTTTGTTACAAAATATCTTCCTAAAACTCAGAAATTATATGAAAAAAATAGTACAAATGTGATATTGTACTGGAATAAGGTGCATAAATTAGTTGCATGATAAAGAGATGCCCTTTTCTTTTTTCAAAATTATATGTAGCTCTTACTATGCCCTATAATTCCAACTGTAATTCCTCCTCTACGTGGTGGGCGGGAGAAGCAGCACAAGTAAGAGACTGCCCTGTAGTATGGTGTCATGAGCCCCGAGCCGCTACAGTAACCATGAACAGGGAACTCTGAAATGTAGCTGACTAACGGGGCAATGACACCCCCCCCCATTTCATGGAGTAGCATCCTTGCAGCCCTCTATATGGCAGACATCAATCCAGAAGAGGACATCCATATGAACAAGGCACCTTTGTTGGCTGTTATTGTGATCAGGGTGCATGGACCGATCTGATCCATGGACAAGACACCACCACCAATATGTGAATATAGTTCCTAGATCTGGACACAATTTAGTGTTTCATATTTGTGGCTGGGTATTAATGAATCATTAGCTTGTCTCAAACTTCTTTAATTCAGAACTACTAAGGAATCAGAATTTTGTGTTATATTAAAGACGGTGTTAAATTATAGTGGGGTAAATTAAATAGGCTGATTGTGGGATTAGGATAAAATGGTTGAATAAAAGAGTGCTGAGTTATAGTTGGTTAAAGAGGTGCTATACTGTATATGGTTTGATATGAAAGGTTATAAACACAAGGTAATAAGACCAAATCCAAATAAATAAATAGTATGTGACATTTCGGTAACAGCGTTGTTACCATCTTCAGACAAAAGAACTGAATCTAATTACTAATCTACTGAATCATTCAGTACTTTTGTCTAAAGTTGGTAACAACGCTGTTACCGAAACGTCACGCACTATTTATTTATTTGGATTTGGTCTAATTACCTTGTGTTTATAATCTATAATCCAAATTGTACCTTATCATTGATATAAAAGGTTCTTTCTTCTTCTTTCTTATCTCTACTCAATCATACTAGGGTGTCAAGCTTGTAAAGCTTTACACTTTTAATAGATGAGGTGAAGTAGAATGTGTCTGCCTTTGTCATTAAGACTGGGAGCACTACTGATATAAAAGGTAACTTGTTGCTAGTGTTTAACAAAATAGTTTTTTTTCTAATCCATCAGTTGATAACTTAAACCAACTCACACAGACCTCCTAGTATATTGATGACTTGCTGTTGTAGATATCTTGTTTGTTTAGACCACAGTACTGTAGGATGTGCTCTGGGGATGTCTCACAGACATTTTGTGAATTTTGGGAAGTGTTTAGTTTTACCTTCAAAGAATATTTTCCTTGTGTTGCCTGTTTTTAGATGGGAAATGATTGTCATGTCTATCTAGGTTGGTCAGGAATGGAACCAACGATAAGCAATAACAAAGTTATAAAACCAAACAAAGCTGCAGACTTACACCATCTGGTAGGTTGGTCACCAACTGTCTCCTAGATAAGCCAGGAAGTGGATGATGCAATCACAGAGGGCTATTAAATCACCCGATACCTTCAATGGAATTAGCATCTTCACTCAAATCTCTCTCCATATACAGTTAAACCTGTCTATAGCTCCCCCTCTAAATAGAGCCTTTCTCTCTATAGCGCCTGATTTTAAACATTAAAATGTAAACATTTTACATAAAAATGACCTGCCTATAGCACCCTATTTTGGTGAGTCCCAAGAGGGGGCACTATAGACAGGTTTAACTGTATATACATGTTGTAGAACTTCTGTCCATGTAAGAAAACCAGTTCAATACAATAGTAGAGTGGTCTGTAGATTAACTTGGAGAAACCTCTGAGAGATTTCACCACTGATGAACCAAGTCCTCTCATTCAATAACTTTTATCAATGCAGTAAGGTCTGTAGAGATATAATTTGATGATTTATATACATGTGGCAATATAATAAGGTGGGAAGAGAAATAAGGACACCACAAGTTGAAAGAGGAACCCAGGCAACCAGAGAGAGAGGGAGAGAGCTGGGCCCGCAAAGCCGGGCGGCCGTTCGTGACGCACACAATCCCCAACTGTCTTAAAAGTCCCAAGGTGTTAACGGACGGCCCCATTTGCCGCCCCTTGGAATGTTGCTGATGTCTCAAGTGACCGGACTTTACCCTACCGTCTCTCT
Source organism: Cordylochernes scorpioides (assembly GCA_030710605.1). Taxonomy (NCBI): domain Eukaryota; kingdom Metazoa; phylum Arthropoda; class Arachnida; order Pseudoscorpiones; family Chernetidae; genus Cordylochernes; species Cordylochernes scorpioides. Next base: position 4,088,186 of record CP092869.1, on the reverse strand, counting down.
CTGGGCTGGTTCTAGGTTTGCTTTATTATTCCTGGGAGAGTATATATTATGACATATATATATCATCAGGAGTTATGAAAGTGGGACAGTTTTCCAAAAAAGGTATTTAAGCTGGTGAATTTTTATTTAAGTAAAATTCTGTTTCTTAGATGGGGCAAAAACACTTATAGCAGATACTAACGATTATCACTATATTGACCAATTTATTATTGATTTAAAATAATTTTTTGGACCACAGTATATTTAAAAAAATCAAGACCACAAAATATAAAAAAAAAAAAAAAAAGTACCGGGGTGGGCTTGAACCACCAACCTTACGGTTGACAGCTGAACTTATTAGCCGATTGCGCCATGTCTGGCATGTTTGGCTATTAGTTAAAATGGTGGTTATAAAGCCCACCCAGGCACATAAAAAAAAAAAAAGGTACACATATAGGCAATATCACATTCATGCACTGTGACCATGATTATTTGTAATGTTGGTTTATGGAATCAATTTTTCTGAGAGATTTAGATTGTTGGCCCTACTTTGAAAAATTCATAAAGAGGTGGTGTCTATATAGGATTAAAATTATTTGAAAATATTATCTCTATTCAGAGAAAACACAGATATTACATAGGGTTGGTTTTTACCACTAGTGAGTCAAGCTCTTACAGAACTTATCAATGCACTGGTAATCTATTGTTGATAAAAAAAAACATGGTAATATACAGTAGAACCTCCATAAGAAGACACTCCTGCTAGAGGACACTTCTCTACAAAGGACAGTTTTCATAATCAAAATTACCATTTTTACTAGTTAGCAACTCTCTGGTAAGAGAACACCTCTCCCTAAAGGACACTTTGGCTCTGCAACTAGATGGCCTTTACAGAGAAGTTCTACTGTATCAACAAATATAAAAAAAAATAAACCACTAGTATAAAAAGCTCAATTATATATATTTAAAAATCTAAAACAAGAAAAAAGATGGATTAAAACAAAATGTGTGCAAACCCACGTATAGCATAATTAGCTTTGGTAATGATAAGGTAAAGGTGTCCAGAAAATTGCGATAAACTTTGTTTAGAACAGGCCACCTGAAACCTTTGACATTTGAGGGAGTGAGAAAACTTTCCTACTATCTGCATCAAATATATCCCACAAACCCAGCCTCTCCACATCCTAGACTGTATTGGACCAAACAGAAAGGAGCTCTTCCTCAACCTTACTAATGATGTCTTGAGAAAGCTGGATGTAGACATAACTTCCAAGAAGTGGTGTAAAGATTGGAACAAGCATCACAGCCATGGGAGAGGTAGGTTCAATACTCATCGAGAGAATGGTCTGGAAGTAGAAGATATAACTAAGTCTCAAGATTTGCTTAGAATAGATCTCACTTGAATCCATATTGTCAAGAAGAGGTCACTCAGCAGCTATCCAAGCTCACACACAAGTTCAAGAACTCCATATGGGAAAAACACAGTACTCCTAACTACTCAATCTTGTTCTCTTTGTCAGCTACCTTCTCTGTGAACAGAGATTAACTATTGGTTTTATTAAACACAAGGTACCAAATCCAATTAAGTAGTGTGTGCTTTGGTAACAGCGTTGTTACCATCTTAAGACAAAAGTACTGAATTCATTGAAAATACAGAAAAAAAAAGAAGTAATAAGGCATAATTTGGATTATAATTGGATAAATGGATTATAAACACAAAGTAATAAGACCAAATCCAAATTGTGCCTTATCATTACATTTTTTCTTATTTCACATCAAAAAGCATCATTAACTAATTCTGGACACACATGATTTTCTTATTTTATAATATACTAGACGGGTGACCCGGGCTTCGCCCCGGGATTGACCCGTGTGCATATCTACCCGAGTGATATATATTTAGATAAGATTTTTTTTTATAATTGTTTGTTATTAGCATTATTTACAGTATAACCTCGTTAATTCAACACACCCCAATTCGACACTCGGCGATAATTCGACCATGTTCCGATGTCCCGACCTCCGGCCTATCAAATAACAAACCGTAATTCGACAGTATCGATAATACGACAGTTCCGATAGTTCGCCCATTTTAAAATTCGAATTTCGACAGTTGAATGTAATTTTACATGCAACTTTACCGCTAAACGGTATTACGGCGGGCGCCGATCGGATCGCGCCTGCGCACTTTTGGTTTCTGGTTAGTTTAAGTTTCACTTTGCAGTGCCGTTGCGCAATTTCGCGGATGTTATTTTTGTTTTTTTATGCGGGAATTTTGGCATCATGCGCTAACTAATAATAATTTTTATTTTTAACATTGAAATATTTTAGCTATTTTTAAATTTATAAATAATTTCTTTTTAAATAAATAAATCTTTATAAAATGTAGCCACAATGATTATGATAACATTTTATTTCAATATTCCATTTCTGTGTTATTATAAAAGATTTAAACACAAAATCAATAATACCTGCAGCAGCAGTGGATGACTTTAATACATTAAAATTTATTTATTAAAAAAACATTTTAGAAGAAGAAAGACATGCATGTTTTTTCAAAATGACCGTCTGGAATACATCCTGAATAGGATTTCAGTGCAAAAACAGACATCTATAAAGGAATTTTTTAAAAGATCTTCATGATAATTTTTAAATAATATTTTAAATTTTTCTTTTTATTTACCATATTTATTTCCTTTCAACTGCTATATTTTTCAATTAGAATAAAATATTATTTAATATATTATATTTAATATTTTAATGTCTGTAGAGTTAATATTTGATTATATTACTGAAAAGAAACACATTGCCAGTAAATTTATTTGTTACAATTATTTTTGTTTCTAAAATATGTATTAATGTCATTTTGTCCCTGATACTAAAAGTTAATCATGAAAATAAAATAAAAACACACAATGGTTTCAATTAATATCATTAATTTATATTACAAGGCTATTTTAAAAAAATATTATTTTAGCGAGTTAGATGATTACCTAATCATCTCACCTTAATTCAACACTTCCTTTAATTCAACCGAAAGCTCCGATCCCTTGGGGTGTTGAATTAAAGAGGTTCGACTGTATTTGTTTGCATCAGCATAATTTAATCCAATCTTTGATAGAGGGCGCTGTTTGTGAGCTAAGTTGAATAATTTGAATATATAGTTTTAATAATTGATTTATATATATTTTAAAATAGCCAATCATCTTCCCCATATTTTTTTTACCTATGTATGGAAATTTTGGTTTGAATTAATGAACTACTGCAAATTTGTATACCGGACATACAAACATTGATTTATATATATATAGATTTATATTGCCTAGAGCAGAATGTGAAATGGGGTTCCATGATGGCCCTACATGAGAATACTGATCGAATGTTAGCATAAAATTGGTGTAGATTAAGGTTATGTAAAAACACCCCAAAGAACTAGGTTTATTGGTGGAGAAGTAACAGGGAAATATTCAGGTAAACTACAAGTAATAAGTCTCAAATTATTGCTTCTGTGAACAATTGATATTTCACATTAAAATAGAGCCTAGGAAAAATTTTACTGGTATTCACTATTCAAGATAAAAAATTGCGAAAAGCACTTAAAAACTACAAATACAGTAGAACCTCCCAGTAAAGGACACCTAATTGCAGAGCCAAAGTGTCCTTTAGGGAGAGGGTGTCCTCTTACTGGAGAGTTTCTATAGAGTAAAAATGGTAATTTTGCAAATGAAAACTTTCCTTTATAGAGAGGTGTCCTCTAACTGGAGAGTTGCTGACATGTAAAAATGGTAAATTTGTAAATAAAACTGTACTTTGTGGAGAGGTGTCCGCTAAAGGGAGGTTCTACTGTATTTCTAACAATGATTTTCTTTCTTTTTTTTTTTTTGTTTAGTGAATAATGCTAGCTTTCAAACAACAGTTTTTTTTTCAATGGGCTTAATTAAAACATTGACTATTTCTTACAAGGGGTGTTTACAAATATACATGTAGGGTATGCATATTTACAATGAAATCCCAAATTTTTAAATATTACATTCAAACTTTATAATCCAATACCTCAAAGGACAGCTTTTGGTTGAATCATTAAGGAAGTGTCGAAATAGTCGGATGATTAGCTAATCATTTAACTCACTGAAATAACACTTTTTTTTTTTAAATAGCTTTGTGAAATAAATTAATAATATTAATTGAAAGCATTGTAATTCCTGATTAACTTTTAGTGTCAGGGACAAAATAATTACATTTATATGTTATATTTATTATTTAATAACTAGACGGGTGACCCGGGCTTCGCCCCGGGATTGACCCGTGTGCATATCTACCCGAGTGATATATATTTAGATAAGATTTTTTTAAATAATTGTTTGTTATTAGCATTATCTGTTTGCATCAGCATAATTTAATCTAATCTTTGATAGAGGGCGCTGTTCGTGAGCTAAGTAGAATAATTTGAATATATAGTTTTAATAATTGATTTATATATTTTTTAAAATAGCCTATCGTCTTCCCCATATTTTTTTTTTACCTATGTATGGAAATTTTGGTTTGAATTAGTGAACTACTGCGAATTTGTATACCGGAAATACAAACAAACAAACATACAAACATTGATTTTTATATATATATAGATTTATTATTATTTAATATTACATTTATATTTACTTATATATATTTGGATTTGGATATTAACTTGTATTTATAAAAATTTGAATCTAATTGAATAATAGCAGTTGAGAAGTAAATACATATGGAAAATAAAAGAAAATTTAAAAATATATTATTTCAATAGAATCATGAAGATTTCTTTTAAAGAAGCCCTTTATGGATGTCTATTTTTTGCAACTGTAATCCAATTCAGGTTGTATTCCAGTTGATCTATTTTCAAAAGACATGTCTTTCCTCCTTTGTAATGTATTTTAAATAACAAAGAGTTTTGAGTGTATTAAAGTCTATTTCTTCTATAATTTTTATTTTTCCACATAAGTAAGCTGGCCATTTTATATATTTATTTGACATATCGGATACGATATCCCAGCTTGGGATACTTGCGTCTAAATACATTTTAGCAGCTTATATAAAATTTATTTTATATACACCTGGTTCAAAATCACATTAATAGGTACCGCTCAGCAAGAGCAACCTAGTTCATGATAATTAAAACAGTGAATAATATGTGAAGGTTATTCACGTATTAAACAAATTTTAACACAGGATTCAATCCCGGTTCATGACTGTCGGGAATAGAGGGAGTTACCCACTCGTCCACCGACGTTTTTTTTTTAATTTTTTTTTTTATTATTATATATATATATATATATATATATATATATATATTATATACAATTCAATAAAACAAGACTAAAAAACAAAATTAAAACTAAAAGGTTCGTTTTTCTCAAACAGAAAAGAAAGTCTGAAATGAATTTACAAAAATTATTGAATTTTACATAGGTGTGGTGGTGCTTATCTCTATGGTTAAACCAATTCCTGAAGTCCACTCCTCTCCAATTTTGTGAACATTGGGTGTCTTTTTCTTCAAATAAAAGACACATCGGCCAGTAAATCTTTTTATTGTCTCTGTATTTGAAGAAATATGAATGCCGGCCAGGCAGCCTCTATCTTTACAATAGGTGTCTTTGTTATATACATACTAGCCGAATGACCCGGGCAACGCCCGTGTTTTACCCAATTGAATGTTTTGATTCAAATACTATTTGTTACAATTATAAATTGGCGCCTTAAATAAATGCATATTTTAGTTAATAACTATAGCCTATGTGCTTTATCTGTCTATGTACTGTTGGCTTCCGTAGGCATCTCTTACTGGGAAAAAGAAAGAGAGGATTCCATTTGGTTATTAACTAATATATGCATTTATTTAAGGAGCGACCCGCTCCAACACAATAGTTACAGAAATGGAGGGGGGCAAAGGTGGCGTGATCGTAGCCGACCAATAGGAGGGTGCCATTCCAAAAAAAAAAGCAAACCGTGACAGAGGCCACGCATGACGCTCGTAACTGTATATAGAATTCGTACATTTCTTCGATGGGATAAAAATGATTACTTCTGTAGGTGGAAAAGATACTGACTATGGCCATTACTGACCATGTTTCCCATCTTTTTTTTTTGGCAGAATCTGACTGACTTGCCATGCTTATTTATTAAAACTAACACGGAAATATTGAAATAAAATATTCTTTTAATTGTTGTGGCTTCATTATAATAATTTGTTTATTTAAAAGCTAAATATTTAAAAATAACTAGAGTTAAACCTGTCTATAGCGCCTCCTCTTGGGACTCACCAAAATAGGGTGCTATAGAGAGGTCACTTTTAATGTAAATCACATCGTACTTCATATTTAAAATCGGGCTCTATAGAGAGGGAAGCACTATTAAGAGGGGGCACAAATAGACAGGTTTAACTGTATGTTGAAAGAAAATAATATTATTAATCTCAAAGTACACAATGCCTAATTTAGTCAGCGTCAGAGATAAGAAAGAAGAGTCACAGCGTAAAAAAACAATTAACACTCGCAACATTCACAAAGGCACTGCAAAGTGAAACTAACCAGAAACCAAAAATATATATGTTCAGGCGCAATCATAAAGTTTGCTTTTCAGTGCTTCTGTAATACCATTTTAGCGTTAAAGTTGTATTGTAAACATCAATCATCTGTCAAAATTTGAATTTTAAAATGGTTGAATTATAGGAAGTGTTGAATTATCGAATGTCGAGTTACTGTTTGTTATTTGATAGGTTGGAGTACAGGACATCAAAACATGGTGAAAATTTTGTGTGTCCAATTAACAAAGTTAAACTGCATTTAATTGTGATAGCTATTTACATTTTTGTGTTCCACTTACTCTATTATTAGGTTCTATAAAATACGTCTGTTATATCTAAATATACATATTCCATATAACTCAATATGGTTTGTATTTCTTGGTTTCTCAAGAAGCCTCTGGGACCAAAATTCTTTTTGGTCGCAGTGGTTACAGCCTACTCCACACTGACGAGCGCCAACAGCGCGAAACGCGGTTATGGATGGCTTTTCTTGATTTATCAAGAAAATGGGTTAGCCAAATATCAGGGAACAGGCTAAATCAATGTTTAGTTGATTTCTGTTCTACTAGATGGCGCTCTGCCTTCTGTAAAGCACATGTGCTCCTGGTCAGGATATGCTTTCTTTATTTTTAACTAGACGGGTGATCCGGGCTTCGCCCCGGGATTGACCCGTGTGCATATCTACCAGAGTGATATATATTTAGATAAGATTTTTTTTAAAAATAATTGTTTGTTATTAGCATTATCTATTTGTTTGCATCAGCATAATTTAATCTAATCTTTGATAGAGGGCGCTGTTCGTGAGCTAAGTAGAACAATTTGAATATATAGTTTTAATAATTGATTTATATATATATTTTAAAATAGCCTATCGTCTTCCCCGTTATTTTTTACCTATGTATGGAAATTTTGGTTTGAATTAGTGAACTACTGCGAATTTGTATACCGGACATACAAACAAACATACATTTTTATATATATAGATAGATATCAACACCTGACCTACTTATTTTTTATCTTTTTTCTATTGTTTTTTCATATAACTCAATAATAAGAGTAAAAATGTAAAAGTTATGTGTTAAAATAATACTAAATTTTGTTGACTTTGCTTAGAATTATTAATGAAACTGATTCTAATAATTATTAATTAAACATTATATTTATCGATTTACAAAAGAGAGAACAAAATATAAAAGGGAAACTAATATTAAACAAAGGAACTTCTTGTCTTTCGGTTAGCGCCTATTTTACCTGTGAGCTTACATACACACTCTGTGTGGTAACAATTAATTAATATATATACAACAAATGTTAGTTTTAAATATCCATACAGCGCGTGTATATTTGTAAATACCGCTTGTAAAAAATATCGATGTTTGAAAATGATGCCTGTTGTTGAGAGCAATTATCACTTGAAAGCTAGCATTTTATTACAAAAAAAAATAATAATAATAAAAGAACATCATTGTGAGAAATATTTATAAGTTTTTTAATGTCATTCAAGGTAATAAGACCAAAACCAAATAAATAAATAGTGTGTGATGTTTCAGTAACAGCATTGTTACCATCTTCAGACAAAAGTACTGAATGGCATTTGGTCTTATATTGTTGTATTTTGAATTTTAATTTAGCATAACTGCAGCTTATTAATTTAAACAAATTTATTATTCAAATACAAGGAGAGGTTAAACAATCTAATTAACTTAACAAATGAAGAAAGAATTGAGCTTCTATATTCTAAGCTATTACTACAACATAAACAAAAACAAACTTAGTCAAAAAGGAACATATTTTACATCACAGATTATTTTAAATTGATTTGTTTACCAATTTCAACAACTCCCCTCTTTGGTGAGCAAATCAAAATTAGGTCCCAAAAGAAGTCCCATATTTACAAGCAGTCTCTGAATTCTGTCTCCCGGCAGCCTCTTGGTGAGAAGATCCGCTTCTTGAGCTTCTGAATTCACGAAGGAGATCCTCAAATTTCCCTTTGAGACTTCATCTTTCACGAAGAAATATTTTCTGTTAATGTGCTTGGTTCTACAATGATGAGATGTTCCTTTAATCCAGTCTATTGCTGATTTACTGTCTGTCTTCAGAACAAGTGGTATTTCAACACATGATTGATGACCTATTTCAGAAAGAAAGTTCATAAACCATTTTAACTCTTTAGTGCCCTCACAGATAGCCATTAATTCCGCTTCGCATGTTGACAGGGCTACCAGTGGTTGTTTTTGAGATTTCCAACTAAGTAGTGAAGATCCTAATTTAGTTAAATATCCTGAAAAGGATTTTGAGTCTTTAGTTGAGGACCAACTAGCATCTGTAAAGACTTCAATTTTTCCTCTTATTCTGTCAAAGCATAACTTGTAGCTTTTTGTTCCCTTCAAGTATCTATATATTCTTTTAAGTGCAGTAAGGTGAATGACTTTGGGATCCTTGTTGTATTGGGAGAGTTGACTAACATAAAATGTTATATCGGGCCTTGTTCCCACTGATAAATACATCAAGGAACCTATCATTTCTTGGTAAAGTTTAGGGTCCACAGGAGAAGAATCTGGGCGATTATCCAGATCTTGATTAAGATCACCAGGGGTTTTTACTGGATTACATTCTTCAAGGCTAAATTTCTTCAAAATCTTTTCTACATAGGCTTCTTGTGAAAGTTCGAAACAATTTTCTTTTTCCTCAATTTTGATTCCAAGAAAAAATATAGGCTTTTCTTTTCGAACAATGACAATTTGCTTATCCAATTGCTTAACTATTCTGTTAATTATGGTACTATCCGATCCAATAATGTGAAAATCATCTACATAAATCCCAATTATTAGAGTTTTCTCCTCTTCTTGAAGGATGTATGCACATGGTTCACTTTCTAAACGTCTGAGTCCAATATCATTAAAAATTTGGTTAATTTTTCATTCCAGCATCTTCCGGATTGTGGTAAACCATATAAACTTCTGTTTAGTTTACACACTTTATTTTCCTGTCCTGCTTGAACAAATCCTTCAGGTTGTTCCAGGTACACATCGTCTTTTAGTTCCGCATTGAGATAGGCAGTTTTAACATCATATTGTTCAATTTTCATGTTTTGTTGTGATGCAATGGCAATCAATGTTCTTAAAGAGTCCAGCTTCATCACAGGAGCAAAAGATTCTTCATAGTCAACGCCAGGTTTTTGATTATGCCCCATTGCAACAAATCTAGCCTTTCTTTTGTCAATGCTTCCATCTGGATTCAGTTTTATATTAAAAATCCATTTCCCTTTTATCAGGTTTTCATTTTCTGGTTTGGGTACAAGGGTCCAAACATTATGTGAAGTTAGGGAATGGAATTCCTCTTCCATTGCTTCTTTCCATTGGTCTGAAAATGGGGTGTTCATGGCTTCTCGATATGTTTTAGGTATGTTCATGGAAGTTGAAGATAGTTCGGTTACATTGGCTGCGTTTCTTTCTTTTATTCTTTCAGATCGTCTTACACCACTTGCTCTCAGCCTCTCTTCCTGCTCTTGTAGATTGATGAGATGCTTTGCCTGAATATCTTCATTAGTTCTTCCTGCAATACGTCCGGGTTTTCGGAGTAATCCTGATGATTCAGGTATTGTTTCAGGGTTGTCTGGAGTATTTAGTTCTTCTGGAGTAGAGCCCATGGTATGTGTAATTTTAAGAAATCTGATTCATGTTGTTCATTTCTATAGATAATATGATCTTGGACATGTTGGTCAAAAACATTAGAAGTCAAGAGATCAGAGCCTTTTGAATTTTCATCAAATTTGACAGTTTGAACTTCGTGTATTTTTCCATCTTGTGGATCATATATTCTATAAGCTTTTCTTTGTCTGGAGTAACCGGTGAATATTCCTTTTCTTGCTCTAGAGTCAAATTTATTTCTTTGATTTTTAGGAATGTAATAGTAGGCAAGACTTCCAAAGATTTTTAAATGCGCTACTGATGGTTTGTGTCCAGTCCATTTCTCTATGGGAGTTTTCATGTTATCATTCTTGGTCGGTGTGCAATTCTTCAAATAAGCGGCTGTTGCAATGGCTTCCGCCCAAAACTCAGTTGGTAACTTAGCATCAAATAACATAGTTCTAGCCCAATCTAGAAGGGTTGCGATTGGTTCGTTCTGCAATTCCGTTGCTTTGTGGTGAATAGGGAACTGTTCTTTGATGGTGTATTCCTTCATTTCTGAAAAACTCATCAAATTTTTTATTTGCAAATTCAGTTCCGTTGTCCGATCTAACATTTTTGATTTTAACATTAGTTTCATTTTCTCGATGATTTTTAAATTCTACAAAAAAATCAAATGCATCTTCCTTTGATTTCAAGAAGTATACAAAGATACGTCTACTATACGAATCCACAATAACGTACAGGTATTTTGCACCACCCAGTGATTTGGTTGGCATAGGACCACATAGATCCATGTGTATAAGTTCTAATGGCCTTTCAGAATGATTATTCTCTATAGCTTTGAAAGGGCTTTGGGTTAGTTTACCAAGGATACATGGTTCACATTTTTCGAGATGTTGACAATCAAAATTAAGTCCTTTTACCATATTATTCTTCATCATTTTATCCAAATATTCTTCGTTCAAGTGTCCTAGTCTTCTATGCCACATTATCTTGGCTGAACATTTATCTTCTGCTTTTAAACAATTATCTTTAGTGCTTAACAAATTTCTAGGTAAAGTTTTAATTATAAACATTCTATCTTCTTCGTTAGCCTCAGCTATCAAATCTCCTTTGCAGTTATAAATTTTAGCTATTCCTTTCTCAAAATATACTTTATTTCCATTATTAACCAGACATCTGACAGAAAGAAGATTAGATTTAAGTCTAGGCACATAGAGTACATCCTTAATACAAATATCTTGCTTACCTTCACTTGTGTATGTAGACAATTTCACATCACCTTGTGCTTCAGCTTTTATGAACCTTTCTACCTCTGCAAGGTTAATTTCACTGTCAATAGGAATCTTGTTGATAAGCCAATCTTCTCTAGGAGACATGTGTGAAGTGCATCCTGAATCAAGGTTCCAAATGTGTGCATCCTCCTCAGGTAGATGTGAAGAAGAGTAGATCATTTCCGCTGAAGTAAACGCATGTTCAGTGTTAGCAGAACCATTCGCTACATTAGCATGTTCCCTTGAGTTATTTTTCCCAGATGATGAAGACTTAGTTTGCATATTATTTTGTGGATATTTGTATTTTGGTTTATTGAAGTTCGCTTTATCTTGACGATGCCAACAGTTTCTTGACATGTGCCCAAATTTTCCGCATGTATGACATTTCCCTTCAAATTTGCATGTTCTTTGTATCCCTCGGTCATTTCGAGCATTAAAAGCTTTTTCATGTTGACCTTCTTTAGGAAATCCCATTGAGTTTAGCCTCATTTCTTCCTCTTGAAGTGCCTGGAAAACTTCCTCGAGACTCGCAGATCGTTGTGGTCGTAAAACCGCTGCTATATTTTCAAACTTTGGCAACAAACCTCTCACTACATGATACACCATTTCCCTTGGTGAAAGCAGTTAGCACTTCTGGATGCAATATTTCTGGCCCTTGTTATGTAGGCTTCAATGCCTTCATTATTTCTCATTTGAATATTTTTCAATTCAAGTCCAATGTCGATTATTTTATCTTCAATATTTCCAGTATGGATACGCTTCAGTTCATCCCACACAGTTTTAGCATTTGTTTCTCCTATAAATATGCCAGCCTGCTCAGGTGACAAATTTACTATTATTATTCCAAACGCCTCATCATTTTTATCCTCCCATTCTTTGAAAAATTCTTCTTCCTTTGAATCGGCCATTCCGCGTTTAGGCTTAGGCGATTTGATCACTTTTTTGAACAATTTTTGCTTCTCAAAATTGCTGATATTTTAAGCGCCCATATATGGTAATTTGAAGATGTCAGTGGCTCTATTCTATTCATCGAAAAATATTCTGCCATTTTAAAAATATATATAATCGTACTCAACCTTTCTTTCAAAAATCGGCGCTTTCTTCTTACGCAATAACAATTAACCACGCTCTGCTACCAGTTGTTGTATTTTGAATTTTAATTTAGCATAACTGCAGCTTATTAATTTAAACAAATTTATTATTCAAATACAAGGAGAGGTTAAACAATCTAATTAACTTAACAAATGAAGAAAGAATTGAGCTTCTATATTCTAAGCTATTACTACAACATAAACAAAAACAAACTTAGTCAAAAAGGAACATATTTTACATCACAGATTATTTTAAATTGATTTGTTTACCAATTTCAACATATATCTTGTCATAAAAATAGAGGTTGCTTGGTCGGCATTCATATTTCTTGAAAATAAAGATACTTCGGTCATTAAATCTTTTAAAAAGAAAATTTGTAAAAAAAAAAAAAAAAAAAAGCAGCAGTCCCAGGCAAGCAGCGTCTCCCAACGACGCAAGGCCCCCTCCCCCTCCTCCTCCTCCTCCTCAGCAGCCTAGGAAGCCGGCTCCTGCGCCCGCACCACCGGCGTCCCCTGTCCAACCGGCGAAGACACCAACAGAGGCTCCAGCGATCCCCTCGGCGCACCATCCTGCCGAACCGAGGGATCTTGCCCAGCCCGCCCCTGTCGCCCTCCCTGCTCCTCCAGCTACCCCGCGGCCCCTCGAGCCCGAGACCTTTCCGCTCGACATTGAGATGTCGGAGGAGGAGCTGACCTCAACTCCCTCCGCGTCTCCCCGGGGAAAACCCGCACTCGTCCAGCTGCAGGAGCACCTCAAGCAGTCCCCCAACCTCTCCATCGACTGGAACAAGCTGCCCGGTATAGACCGGGAGGACGCACAGCAGCTACTCACCTCTAAAAGAAAAATGGAGAAGCGAATGCCCTCGCTGACAAAAGCACAGGTCGCCGCCCTCGACGAGGTGGCCGAAACCATCAAGGCCTCGATTCCAGACTCCAACCACACCATCCGCAAGACCCTCCAGAAGACTAAGGGGGTGCTGCTTAACCGGCGGCCCCAATGAACCACCCGCGTCGCTACTCGGGGGAGGAGCCTTGCCCTTTGTCATCTCCTCAGGCAACATCGCGTGGACATCGCGTTTGTCAAGGAGACAAACGCATATCATCTGGGCAGCGGCCAAGACCTCTGCCTCAGCTGCAGCGCTGTTGTATTAGCCCATCCCGTAGCCATCCGGACTCGCCTGCGTCTTCGGACCAGGCGTAGCCGTGCTACAACAGCGCATCCTGTGGCCGGGCCACATCGCCTTGGCAACCATAGATGTCCACGGCGAGGAGATGACGGCCATCGCCGTTTATCTGGCTCATGAACCCCGGGAGAGAAACCGGCAACTGGAGCTCCTGGCGTCGACAGCGGCACAGGAGGAGGAGGGAGCCTGCTGGATAATCGGAGATTTCAATATCAGGGATCGGGACCCCTCGTCATCATCATCGTCAGATGCCCTCGCCGCTCTACTGGACCTGGCCGCGCTGGTCGACGTGGCCACCCAGTTCGACGCCGCCCACCTGCCCACCAGAGTCGCCAGGCACGGCGACCAAGTCGAATCCAGCCGCCTGGACTGGATCCTCGTCCCTGCTGGAGTCCTGGATCGCGTTTTCATCTACGCGACCAGCCACTACCACCTCTCGGTCCACCGCCTCGTGCTGCTCCAGGTGGGCCCGCCCACCACCGCCGTCTCCACCCCCACCCAGCCTCGCTTGGCCGCGATGCTTCGCTCAGGCCTTGCTCTCGAACATATGGCTGGCTACATCCGGGAGCTCGAGGAAGAAATGGCGAACGATGACGACGCGGGATCCTATGGGACAGGTGGACCACCATCAAGGCGGGGCTGCTGGCGGAGGCCAGATCCCTGCACGACCCGCGCCACGCTGCCAGCGACAGCTACATCTACAGGGCAAGGCGCTATATCGCGGCACAGCTCGAGGTCTCCTCCATCCGGGCCGATTACCCGTCGCTGCCGGACCTGGCACGCGCCATCCGCCTCCGACGCCCGGTCAGCGTCATCAGGGACGAGCAGGATAACATCATCGAAGGCCCCGTGCTTCGGCGGAGGGCGTACGCGACCTTACAGCCCCGCTTCGCCCGTCCCACCCAGCGATCCAGCTGCGGAAGCCGCCTTCATCGCCAGCAGCGCGCTCACCACCACCCGCGAGCTGAGCGAGGAGGACCCTCTACACCGGCCGGACATCAGCCCCAGCGAGATCGCCAACGCCATCGAGCACCTCCCTCGCGGTATGGCCCCCGGCTGGGACGGCTTGCCGTGCGAGCTCCTCGTCGCCTTCAACGAGGACTTCTTCGCGGAAACTCTGGCCCGGGTGTTCGCGGCTTCACGGCGCTGCGGTGCCCTGCCTCCGTAGACGCGGCGCAGCTCCATCTGCCTCGTGCCCAAGGCCCGCGGAGGTCGCGGCCTTGATGGCTACAGGCCTGTCGCTCTGCCCTCGGCCGACTACAGGGTCCTAGCCGCCATCCTTCACCGGCGCCTCAAGCCCCACCTGCGGACCCTTGTCCCGGACCTACGCCGTCTCCGGGAGATCCCCGTCATGGAACATCGCCATGGTGACTGACGCCGTCGAAGAGGCCACCGCCCTGGGGCGTCATGGGCGTTGATTTAGAGTCCGCCTTTGACTCACTAGACCGCGGCTTCCTGGAATCCCTGTTGATGTTTCTCCGCCTCCCGCCGGCCTTCTTGGCATGGATCAACATCCTTTACGCCAGGGCGGACGCCACCATCCGGGCCGGAGGCTTTCATACAACAGCCTTCCCCCTTCTCAACGGCCTCAGGCAGGGTTGTGCCGTGAGCGCCGCACTCTTCAGCATCGCCACGGGGCCGCTGCTACTTCGCCTGGAGTTGACCCTCGGCGTGGGCAATGTCATCGCCTACGCCAACGACCTCGTCCTCCTATTCCATCGCGACGGAGACTTCGAGCGGGTGGCGACCGTCTTCGAAGATTACAGGCAGGCCTCGGCCTCCTCGACCTCGCGACGCAGCTCCAGCTCGCCTGCCTCAAGGGGGTGCAGGTCGCGCACCGCGGGGGCAGAAATGCCTTCAGCTGGCTGGTCGGCGGCAACAGCGGTGAGGCCTGGATCCACCCTCCACCCGGACGGCACCCGTCTCGAGCCCCGCTCCGGTTGCTGAAGCTGTGGGAGGAGGCCTCCAACATCCTGGGCCTCAATCACCGGGCGGTCCCCACAGCTCAGCTGCTGGACCTCCCCATCATTGGGCGGCTGCCGGTTCCTTCGCCCTCCCGACCTCCTGGCCCCCGCTCGCTGGCGCGGAGCCCGAGTCCGGGACCTTATCGTGGAGGAACACCTCATCGCCCCGCCCTACGCGCTCGGCCTGGCTGACGCCGCGGCCCTGGGCGCCTTCTGTCGGAGGCTGACCTCCGAGAACGCCGTGGGCTTCGAGGCGGAGTCTACACCATCACCTAGTTCTCTAGCTGCGGCCGTGGTGCTCCGAGGGACGGCTACGCCGTTCCTCAACGGCCTCACGACCCCGCTCGGCCCGACGGGCCCTGGATCGCCCGCGCTTCGCCGCCACGCCCATCTCAAGGATTCACCTCTAGATGGTCGTCCACCATCGGTCCACCACCATCCAGGATCGACTGGGCCTCGCTGCGGCGCTGCGCCCACTCGGTCCACGAGGCCGACGCGGCCCTCAAGTTGGTCCTCCACGCCCTGCCCCATCCGGCCCATCCTTTCTCGGTCGGCCCCCTCCTGTCCTGCCTGCGGGTCCATCGACCGCTCCCTCAGCCACCGTTACTGGTGCTGTCCCTCCATCAGGCCTCTCATTAGAGAGGTCTTCAACATCATAGGGCGGCCCCCTGACCTGCAGGCTTGGACCTTCGGCGGGTCCGGCCTTGAGGACGACGCCCTTTCCATCCTGGCGTCGGCAAAGTTGTGAATTTATCGCTACTTTGTCCAGGTTGGGCTCGGAGAAGCGGTGGAGGACCCGCTCATCGCCTGGTACGGGACCCTCCAGCGTCGAGGTCTCCTTCCATCATCTCCCTTGTAAAATATATGTAACATATATGTAAATATTTATGTAATATGTAATAATTTATGTAATATGGTTCCAACACGCTTTTCGCTATCTTTTTTTTTCTCGTTGATAAATTGATGTAACATTGTCTAGAAGACAATAAATAATTTTAATTGTCAAAATTGTCACACACACACACAACGTATACATATAATAACATCAACAATCATGGACAAAATTTGAAGATGTAGAAAGTCTTCATGTCGCAGTTGCCTATTTTTTTAAGTAGACAGAGACAATTTTGTACACACTTGGTTATCCCGGGAGACTTCAATAAAAGGTCACTGTGTATCAAATATCTTTCAAGGGGATTGCCCCGATATACATGCCAAATGTTAAAACTTCCTTATGTTTTGTCCATGAGTACATCTTGGAAATAGAAACAGTCGTTCAACAAAATATGAGAATGAACATATAGAAGATTGAAGTGATATTCTCCTTTTTCATTTATATAATTTCAACCTACAAATATGATATTGCGAATACAGGAATAGAATTTAAATTCTGGAATTTCTATTTATACCAATTTGATTAGGTATCAAGGTACTCACCATGCTATTATATCATCCCAGATCATATCAAGCTTAGTAACAGAAGTACAAAATGAACACTGTACAAAGTACCAAAAAGAAGTACAAAATGGAAATTTCCAGGTCAGGTTTCGAATGTATAAATATATCAGACGGAACCTTTACCCGCAGAAGATACGTTCCTATCTCGTCCGCTAAAATAAACTTCACCGAACGTCGTCTGCCTTGGAACTACAGCTGTGCCAATAAAAACAATAATAACGTAGAGGTATTACTAAAGTAACGATATTTCAATTATCAAAAGCCAATTAATCTCATTTTGAGAGCAAAATTACTCATAATCATTAAGGGTATTTTCAACTTTGAAGTCACCCAACTGTCGCTGCCAATTTCTACGATCTGCTTATCAATCGGGATTTTGAGATTCTATTTCTTCATGTTGAAAACCCATATTGTCAATAATTTTACTTGACTAGCTATTCTTCCTTGCTAAATAGGCTACTACTCTAGGGATCCTAAGATCATATGGCCATATCTCAACAAGAGTAGCCAGCTAAAGTAGCCAGGGTGAGGACTCTCGCTTGGATAGGGTACGTCTCCCTTCGTGGTTCGCGTGTCGCCCAGTACATCCTCGGACCTATGACCACTCCCGCCTAGAAGGCCGATAGCCCTCCTTCCATCTAAGCGAACCCTACAGAATCCTGGAGTTTCTTTTCATCATCTTGCAATCATACCTGTGGGAACTTAGCTATGAAACACCCGCCCCTAAATCGGTGCTTGAGCAGACAAGTGTTCTTTCCGCCTTTTTGGACGTCTGCACGCAAGACCACGTACTCTCCTTTACGCGTCCGATGCCCATATCTCTTAGTTAGGCGGTAGTAATCTCGCCCACTCCAACAACGAGTCAGTAGAGTTTCGTGTTCCGATGGCCTTTCACCGCAGCAAGTTTGTGTAAAAATGGAAACTTGCTATGCCCAGCAGGGATCACGGGGAGGTGGCCAGGTAGACTCTGACTAAATCAGCCAAACTGCAACCCACCTTACTGGTTGCTATTGCGTATGCTTGGGTCAATTCCTCTCCTGTTAACTTCTTTGGTGTTAGCCAGATCATTGGCATCAAACCTTTGATCCGTAATAAAGCTACCAGCCATACTGTCATCTACTGCGCTCTGGGTCATTCCTCTCCTGTAAGGGTCTTCGAGTAAAATTCGTAGTTTTTGATAGGCTTCCTCAGCAGTCCACATGACTGGCTGGTAAATGGCCAGGCCCTGTCGCTCAGTACAGTACCTTCTACTACAGGCTCTCGGTCCATCGAGCTGTCCTTCTCCACCAGAGTGTTCACCCAGCGTGGCCGCCATGCAGCCTGCGCTCGGAGTTCTTTGTCAAACATCAGGCAACGCTTATAGAGAGAATCTCTACAGCCATCGTGGATATGGCGGATGAAGATCTGTGGAGAAGCTGGTCTTCCATTAAGGTTGAACTTCTGGCTGAAGTGAGGTCCCTCAGCGTCCCTTGCTTCGCTGAAGAGGACCACGTCGCGCGCGCCTGTTTGTAGTTTGTATAATATTTTATAATATATCACAAATTACTAAAATTCAGTAAGGTATACTCGCCACCAGTTATTAAATTCAATTTTTCAAATAGAGATCTATATTTATCTATGAGTAATAATATAAAATATTTTATGAACATATGTATTCAAAATAAAATGGGATTTAAGCGATAATGGATTGAATTTATTTAATTTTATAATTTTTCTGTTTCCAATATTTTTGAAACAAGTACATCCTACTTTGGATAATTTGAAACTCAAGGGCCCAGAGAAAAATTTCAATTTATCAAGAGTTCAAAATAACAGGAGTTTAAACAACCATGAGGAAGGGAGGGGAAAAATCAAGTAAACAAGAGTTCGAAGTTTGAGCAGGTTCGGGATATACATACTCTGTGGATAAAAGATTAAATAAGTAACTTACCGCAAATTTTTAAAGTAATGAATTTATTGGGAGGTAAAGAGCCAAACTGTTTAGCTACATCGTTTTTTAAATTGCCCATCCTCCCCAGTTTGAATTACACGCTTTCTTTTACTTATGGAAGGACACTTGTTCTTTCTTTTTTTTTCATTTAAATAACACAACCAAACATTAAAAGTACTCATTTTTTGGGTGCGGAACGCGACAGTAGTTGCTTCCAAGATTTTGTCTGTAGGTGCGGGAAGCGACTATAGTCCACGTGCTATAAAAATTGAATCCTTTCAGTACGGCCGCTAGTCGCCCAGTTGAAATGTAAAACTGCTGACTCCACCCGCTCGGCGTGGGAAATTTGAGCTTTAACATTATTTATTTAGTTCAAGGGCTGGTTATTCACGAATGTTCATTTGTGGCAAGATACTATTCCTTCAACTTCACGTTAACGAAGGGACTTATTACCATTGATTTTTTTCAACTAATCGAGTATTTTTCAAGGGACCGAGAAAACATTTCAAATTATCGAGAGATTCAAATTAACGAGTTTCAAATTATCAAGAGAAACTGTATATACTTGTATATAGTTTGTTCAATGTTTTACTAGCTAACTTACACATATTTTTAGATGTTTCAAGAAACATTTTATATATTACAGTAAACTGTTAAATTATAATAACTATATAAATATAATTTCCTTTTTAAATACATCTAGTTTTATAAGTTATAACATAGTACAAAGTATTTCAAATATAGGGAAGATGTATGTTATTTTATTCTCTTTTTTATATTCACACTTACCTTATAAATACTGGCCCCAAAAATATAAATATTTATATTTAATCCAATATATATGCCTTTTATTACATAGTGTTTATTAAAATAAAGGTTAAAATATCACTTATGCAGACTACTTTATTTCAACACACAAAACGCGATATCCCCGACTAGGGATAATTGCGTTGATTTACATTTTTTTAAACAGAAACAGTTATAAGCATATTATACAAAAAAAAGTAATCAAAAATAAAAAGAGAAACAATAATATATATATGTAATAATAGGTTGAGATCCTGTCGACTCTCTGTAATAATAGGTTGGGATCCTATTCTGTGATTAGGGATCCTGTCGACTAGCTGTAATAATGCGTGAGGTTTGGTAAGCCTGTTGTAGAACCTCGTCGACTCTCGCTATAAGTTGTGGCAACCGAGGGTCAAACCTGTAGTAACCGCGAGGGACAGTCAGGGGTGGAGAGTTTTCCAGTACCTCGCTGCACCTTGTAGGACCTTTAACAGTTCTCCCAAAGTACAGGCAGTCGTGGTCGAGGCAGAGTGGAAAAGCTGGGAATGTCCACACACACAAAAAACGAAGCGACACGTTGTAGAAGGGAAGTTCCTTGAATAGATAAAAAGCGAGCCAAGAGCAAAGATGGAGATCGAGAAGGTTTCTTACTGTTTTACATCGTCGATGAGTTGGTGACAACCGGCGACACGCAGATGGGGAACTGACTGGAACTGAAAAATGGCTGTTGCTACGTGGGGTCCTATTTAACAACTTTTTTGGACCAGGAAGGGGACTAGGAAGTGGACCAGGAAGTATTGCCTTTCTGCACGTGTCCGCAACTCGACTCTGGCACCAGTCTGGGCTTCCATCTATCTTTAGAAGTTACTTTGTAAATCTCTCTCTGGCTCTTAACTCAGTTTTTAATCTATTATATATTTTTATTTAGTCATCCTCAGTACATTACATATGGGGATACAAGGACACACGTCAATTATGCGTATAATTAGTCTATAGTTTATAATTAGTTCTATATACAACATGACAATCTTGTTATAAAGATTATAATATTGTTACGACGCTTCTCAGCCGTCGATGTTTGCGTTCAAGGTTTACTGAGAAGACAATGTGAGTTCGTTTTGGATACAGCTTAGTAACTATGATATATTACCAGATCTTTGAAAGGGGGTATAAGTAACTATACAGTAGAAGATTAACTTGCCTCAATGTCCCCGCCACTAGAGGGATCCTTCTCCGCTACCGTCTTCCCGGTCAGTCCATATCCCGTTGTCACCAGACAGACTTCTTCCCCCAGACTGCTATCTCTGCCAGACAGTCTTCTCGGCACACACCAATCCCCGGCAGCCGGCCGGCTTCCTTCACGGCGACACCAGCTGGGCTCGGCTGATCCCTGCCTCCCACTGTCTGCCACCCCCTCCCCTGGAATTTCGTCAATCCACACTTCCTGGACGGGGCCTCTGCATACTTTCTTCCCTTCTACTTCTCTTGGCGTCTTCTCTTCTATTTCTCTGCTGCATCGCTTCACTGCCCCCTTCTCAATCCTTTTCGTCCCGAAAAGGCTGATTTCACCAGAGGCGCTGATCGGCGGCCCTTTGATCTCCCTGACGTCTCTGGCCACATGAGGGTCGTCCGCCTCCCGGAAGCGTAGCGGCAGGGTTAACACCAACCCTTGTTTGCAGAACCACATCTCAACTCGGGCTTTCTTTCCACTCTGAACCAGTGCCGACGCCATTGATTGGTCTCGCTGTCTAGCACAGGGCGGTGGTTCTCCACAAGATGGCGGCCATATTTCACTGCCTACGATGCCCATCTGATATTTTGAATTCTCCTTGTGAACACTCTGTAGCCACAATGTACAAAGGGTTGTGATCGTTTGTGTTGCGCTTTCGCCGCTTCCTTCCACGACGGGGCTGTAGATCGCCGATCTTTACAGTGGATTCGTCCACCCGATCCACGCTGTCCATGTCGTGGCCTCCCTTTTCTTCTTTAGGTTTCACTTTCTCTTGCTCTAGAGGCTCTCTTTTTCCTAACCCTTCAAACCTGGGCTCTTAGTGCCGACCACGCACAGGGCTGTGAATTTCTTAAACCTTCTGGAGGTGTCGGATCCCGTGGCAGTCTCAAGTCGGAGAACTTTTCCTAGGCGGTGGCTGCTTGATCTGCACCTTGTCGGGCGAAGGAACGAAGATGAATGGTACACATTCTTGGCACATCTCTTCAGCTTGCATTGCAGACGACGGCGCTGACACATTGCGCGCGACTTCCGCGTCACAGACATTGTCGTCGGACTTCCACAGAGCGTCCAATGCTCTATCCCGTTCAGTCGGGTTGCCGGCTCCAACTTCAGGGTGCTTCGACCATCTAGCCTTGTCGCACTTCCACGGAGCATCCAGCTCCGTCCCGTCCAGTTGGATCGCCGCTGTAGTCCCTGACAGTCTGACACTGTCGCTGAAGTCAGCCACGCTGTCGCACTGCAGCTCGCCAAGATCGTTGCTGTTCTCATGGAGTATTTCAGAAAGAATCCCAGGGGTTGAATTTTCGCTCTGTATATCACCTTGAGGGCATTCTCCTTCCGTCCGCTTGATTTTATACAAAACACTCGTGCCACAGCCGTTGTCGGAGGCGATCAGCTCACCCTCCTCCGCTACACAACCAGTCTGGATCATTTCCTGCTGTCGACACTCTTCGGACTTCTGGATCACGGGAGAATCTTCTAGCGTAGATTCTGGCAGTTCACTTACAACGTCTCCTGACGTGATGATCTTTGTTGTGATGGTCTTGTCGGGATCTTCATCACCTGGGATCGTCTTTTGTCCCCTCAGACATTGAATACGTGGGCTATTGGTTGCTGTGATTGGTTTTGAAAAGCCATCAGGATTTTCTGGCGGTAGTACATTGAACTTAACTTCGCAAGACATGGGTGTGGCAGAACGTTTGACATTCCGAATATGCTCAGTCGGCTCAATCGAGTATCCAAGTTTTCTCCGAGCTCATCTACTTTCTGGCTTATTAGTCTGAGCAATTTTGTGAATTTTTCAATTTCGAGGTCGGTTAGTTTTTCCATTTTCCTTTTTAAATTAGCGCAAAATAAAATCTTCAATTAAAATTAACTAAGCTGTATCCCACTTCTGACACCAAATGTTACGACGCTTCTCAGCCGTCGATGTTTGCGTTCAAGGTTTACTGAGAAGACAATGTGAGTTCGTTTTGGATACAGCTTAGTACTATGGATTTATTACCAGATCTTTGAAAGGGATATAAGTAACTATACAGTAGAAGATTAACTTGCCTTCAATGTCCGCCACTAGAGGGATCCTTCTCCGCTACCGTCTTCCCGGTCAGTCCATATCCCGTTGTCACCAGACAGACTTCTTCCCCCAGACTGCTATCTCTGCCAGACAGTCTTCTCGGCACACACCAATCCCCGGCAGCCGGCCGGCTTCCTTCACGGCGACACCAGCTGGGCTCGGCTGATCCCTGCCTCCCACTGTCTGCACCCCCTCCCCTGGAATTTCGTCAATCCACACTTCCTGGACGGGGCCTCTGCATACTTTA
>CP092869.1:3960732-4064671 GCA_030710605.1 Cordylochernes scorpioides | reverse complement strand
CCATTAGGGAACCAGCTTTGTCCTAGTGAATGGTTGGTGGTTACCCAACTCATATATAAACATGTCAAATATTATAAACATAAGGTAATATGACCAAATCCAAATAAATAAATAGTGTCTTATATATATAGTTGGTCATATTACCTTATGTTTATAGGCGCTAGTTAAAAAAAGTACAAAAGAACCCTTGCCACAGAAAAATAAACTTAATTTTAAAGAAATAGAAACTGTAGCCAAAACAAAAATAAATAAGAACTGGAGGACCCCACCTAAGCACAGTTGGTACAGACTAGAAGCAATAGTTTCCCAGACCTCAAAGGTCCATAAACCGTAAACCATTGCTGACATCCAGGTCACACAGCCAAAAGGGAATGATGCATTCTCCATGCACCGAGCGGCCATTGTTTGACCCCTTGGACAGTTGGTACAATGGAGTGAGCCCAGGAGGAGCTCTGAACATCAGAAATAGACAGCATCAAACAACACTAACAAGATTTAGAACAGGCCATCTCAAGCCATTGAAGATAGAAAATAATAACAAAATCTACCCCATTTGCCCAAAATGTAGCTTGGCACCTGCAGCTCCAGAATACATTTTGGCTTGCATTAGATGCACTAAACTGTACTTTTGGGAGAGGCCACTGCTTATCGTAAAAAAGCTCGAGAAGCATGAACTCATAAAATTCGTGTAAGCTTGACACAAGGGGATAAGAAACAACAACCTTATGTTTATAATCTATAATCCAAATTGTGCCTTATCATGTCAAATATTAGTAGTGTGTGAAAATTACATAGGCATGCCATCTATATACATAAATTGAAACTAAAGGGGGTCGGTGGAAGGATGGTCTAAACCATTGGTTTTCGACAGGTACAACCCGGGTTTGATTTCCCCACATTGGTCACTTTTTTTCTGATTAAAAAAAAAATTCTCCAATGACCACCGATTCTTGCAAAATCCAACCCCACCAGCGAATGCAAGTAACCAAATGGGGCTCTGGCACATTTGTAAGTGCAAAGTCGAACTGCTTTTCACATGTGTAGACATGTGGTGCACTTACAGTAAAGCAGTCGCCTACTTCTACCCACCATGATTATCATGGCCTGTACCACATGTACGAGGGATAAGCAAAAAAAAAGGTTGAAACTATGTATTTAACACATGTCAATACCTCCTACATCATACATACTGTCTTATGCAAATATGTCCTTAGTTCTCTCAAAACACCAGTTTACTGTACTCAATACCAAATGCAGGGTATATAACAATTTAGTCAACAATCCAATGGTGAAGGGGTCTGCAAATTAAAATGGTGAAACACCGCTGGGAGAGTTCAACACTGATGAGCCATAACTTCCCTGTCTTTCTAATTATTACAGTATAAGAGAGGGCTGTGTAGAAATACATTTTAAATACACACTTAATGAAACTCTAGAATGGGTATTGGCCAATTCTGGAATAAATAAAAATCAACAAATAGTTGATATTTATTCCGATAGATGGCGCAAGCTATCAGCAACTTTCAGGATAAGGAAATGCTTTTTTTTTTTCTTTCTTAATTTATGCATCTTTTCTCAGTACATTATCACATTTGTACTATTTTTTCACATTGATTCGCGGTCTCACGCAATTCTGACCTTAACTACCTGTTTCATGATTTTTCAGGATGCCTGAATGACCAGTTTTTTTGGTTGTTGAGGTACAGCTTGCACCAAGCTGACGAGGGCCAACAGCCCAACACGTGTACCTGGTTAGCTTTTCTTGATTAATCAAGAATGGGTATTTGGTTATCCTGGAATAATGTTCACTAGCAGTGAATGCTGTGATGAAATCATCTAACAGACTTTAATTCAACCTAAAGTTTCTGATTCACTATGGTATCAAAATAAAGAGGTTAGACTGTATAGGAAACAAAACTTTTCTATGATAAGGTACAATTTGGATTATAGAATAGAAACACAGTAGAACCTCTCTGTAAAGGACACCTAATTGCAGAGCCAAAGTGTCCTTTAGAGAGAGGTGTCCTCTTACAAGAGAGTTGCTAAATAGTAAAAATGGTAATTTTGCAAATGAAAACTGTCCTTTATAGAGAGGTGTCCTCTTACCGGAGAGTTGCTAAATAGTAAAAATGGTAATTTTGCAAATGAAAACTGTCCTTTATAGAGAGGTGTCCTCTTACCGGAGAGTTGCTAAATAGTAAAAAATTGTAATTATGCAAATGAAAACTGTCCCTTATAGAGAGGTGTCCTCTTACTGGAGAGTTGCTAAATAGTAAAAATGGTAATTTTGCAAATGAAAACTGTCCTTTATAGAGAGGTGTCCTCTTACCGGAGAGTTGCTAAATAGTAAAAATGGTAATTTTGCAAATGAAAACTGTTCTTTATAGAGAGGTGTCCTCTTACCGGAGAGTTGCTGAATAGTAAAAATGGTAATTTTGCAAATGAAAACTGTCCTTTATAGAGAGGTGTCCCCTTACCGGAGAGTTGCTGAATAGTAAAAATGGTAATTTTGCAAATGAAAACTGTCGTTTAGAGAGGTGTCCTCTTACCGGAGAGTTGCTGAATAGTAAAAATGGTAATTTTGCAAATGAAAACTGTCGTTTAGAGAGGTGTCCTCTTACCGGAGAGTTGCTAAATAGGTAAAATGGTAATTTTGCAAATGAAAACTGTCCTTTAGAGAGGTGTCCTCTATCTAAAGTGAGGTTCTATTGTACAAGGTTCTTATTATCAAATCCAAATGAATAAATAGTGTATGACATTAAATAACATGACATAAACATTTCTCTCTCTCTCCACTGTGTATGAAATATATAATTCTTGATGGACAATTGTCAACACAGGATGGCAACTCTTATTTGGACGGTTTTTGGTTTAATTCTATCCATACATAGACTTCATAAAGGTAATAAGACCAATTCCAAATAAATAATGTGTGACGTTTAGATACCAATGCTGTTTCAGTACCGAAATCTCACATACCATTTATTTATATTTAGGTCTTATTAGCTTGTGTTTAAAAACTTTCTTCTTACTTTCTACTCTCCTTACAGCGATAAAAAATTATGGGGGGGTTGGCTCAATAGTGGTCCCAGTAATTGTACATCGTAGTGTACACATTCAGAGCAAGGGGAGGAGAATGGAGTGAGAGGTTCCCAACCTCGTTTCACACACAAAAGCTTATTTCCACCAAAATGATTTAGCTAAAAGACAATATATCAAAATAATCAACATGAGAGTTAAAGTCACAGCCTTACAATGGAGTGTTTCAGGACGTAGAGAAGAGATGTTTGTTGAGGTGGATATCCTCTGCAAGCTCTGGCCAACCATGTTTGATCAGTTCCTGCATGAATATCTTGACAGAAGTTTTGTTCTCCTGCTTGCGCCACATTACCAAGGCTCTATAGGCATGTTCAGTGCTGTGAGGGTCCTCAGTTAGGATTTGGTCTATTGTCCTTTCGCGCAAGCCGAGGTTCCGCGCAAGACTCCTCCAGCTCTTATCGTTCAGAAAGGGACTGACATATTGGAAGGCCTTGTCCAGATCTACAAACACACACAACATGTGGTGTTCACACAGCCCTTCACTGCTGTACTCTAATATTCTATTTGGTTTTGCTACAAAACACATTGTTAGAAAGAATGGCAAATTTAAATGATGATAAGAGCCACAATTATAAAAAAGAATGGCAACAATAACTGAGGATAATAACAACAATTATTAGAAAGAATGGCAAAAATAACTGAGGATAATAACAACAATTATTAGAAAGAATGGCAACGATAACTGAGGATAATAACAACAATTATTAGAAAGAATGGCAACAATAACTGAGGATAATAACAACAATTATTAGAAAGAATGGCAACAATAACTGAGGATAATAACAACAATTATTAGAAAGAATGGCAACGATAACTGAGGATAATAACAACAATTATTAGAAAGAATGGCAACGATAACTGAGGATAATAACAACAATTATTAGAAAGAATGGCAACAATAACTGAGGATAATAACAACGGGGGGTCGGTGGAAGGCTGGTTAAACCGTTTGGTTTACGACCACTACGACCCGGGTTCGATCCCCGCATTGGACACTTTTTCTGTTTAAAAAAAAAAAAAAAAAATGCTCCAATGGCCCCCCCGATTCTTGCAAAAGTCCAACCCCACCAGTGAGTGCAAGTAACCAAACGGGGGCTCTGGCACATTTGTAAGTGCAAAGTCGAACTGCTTTCACATGTGTAGACATGTGGTGCGCTTACAGTAAAAAAGCAGTCGCTAACTACCCACCATGATTATCATGGCCTGTACCACGTGTACTAGGGATAAGCAAAAAAAATAATAATAATAATAATAACAACAATTATTAGAAAGAATGGCAACAATAACTGAGGATAATAACAACAATTATAAGAAAGAATGGCAACAATAACTGAGGATAATAACAACAATTATTAGAAAGAATGGCAACGATAACTGAGGATAATAACAACAATTATTAGAAAGAATGGCAACGATAACTGAGGATAATAACAACAATTATTAGAAAGAATGGCAACAATAACTGAGGATAATAACAACAATTATTAGAAAGAATGGCAACGATAACTGAGGATAATAACAACAATTATTAGAAAGAATGGCAACAATAACTGAGGATAATAACAACAATTATTAGAAAGAATGGCAACGATAACTGAGGATAATAACAACAATTATTAGAAAGAATGGCAACAAATATTAGAAAGAATGGCAACAATAACTGAGTATAATGGCAACTTTGGCTCTACAATTAGGTGTTGTCCTTTACAGGGAGGTAGTTCTACTGTACTTCACTGTTCTAATGACATCAAGACTAAGAGAGAGTCATCTGTCTTCTTGTTCTTTCTTATCTCCACAATGGGTGAAGTAGAATGTCTCTGCCTTTGTCATTAAGACTGGGAGTACTACTCAGTAGCAAGCCGACTTAGCCCCAAAATAAATAGCCGCCTCTTACATGAGGAACAGATGCCATGTGCAGCCGCTCCTAACATGGAGTACAAACGCTGCTCATCCTGTATCCCTGGATTAGGAGCCCTAACAGGGTACTATCAGCCGGGCCAGCTGAATCCAGGTTTTTTAGTGAGCTTGTTACTGCTCCCTATCTTCCTTTTTAATCCGGGCTTGGGACCGGCAAAGACGGAGTTTTTTTTAGTGTCCTTATTCCTGAGAGTTGCTAACCAGTAAAAATGGAAATTTTGATGATTAAAAAACATGGCCTTTGTAGAAAGGTATCCTAGAGGTTCTACTGTACTTATCTTTATTAATTCCCTAAACTGGAGCAGCAGGGACTCTGGGAGTTAAAGTGAGGTGGCAACTCAGGGAAACCAGTACTGCAATCACTGTCTGACTCCAATGCTAGCTTCAAGCAAAAGCCCTTCAAATTCTTTTTGAGCCTCTTTATGAAATCACACTAGAGAACATCTCTCTACAATATACAGTAGAACCTCGTTAATTCGACACATGCAAATTCGTCACTCTACCTTAATTCGACCATATTCTGATGTCCCGACCTCCGGCCTATCAAATAACAAACCGTAATTCGACAGTATCAATAATATGACAGTTCCGATAGTTCGACCATTTTACAATTTGAATTTCGACAAATGAATGTTTTTTTTACATATAACTTTACCGCTAAAAAAGTATTACGGCAGTGGCAAGCGGCAATCGGCAGCCGCCGATAGGATCGCGCCTGCGTACTTTTGGTTTCTGTTAGTTTAAGTTTCACTTTGCAGTGCCATTGCGCAATGTCACGAGTGTTATTATTTTTTTGTTGTTTGTTTTTACGCGGGAATTTAGGCATCGTGCGCTAATTAATATTTTTTTTTTGTTTTTTTTTTTATTTTCAGCATTGAAATATTTTAGTTATTTTAAAATTTACAAATAATTTCCTTTTAAATGAATAAATCTTCATAAAATGTAGCCACAATGATTATGATAACATTTTATTTCAATATTCCATTTCCGTGTTATTATAAAAGATTTAAACACAAAATCAATAACATGCTGCAGCAGTGGATGTCTTTAATACAATAAATGTAAAAGACATTTCAGAGGAAGAAAGACATGCATGTTTTTTTTTTTTTAAATAGACATCTGGAATACATCCTGAATAGGATTTCAGTGCAAAAAATGACATCTATAAAGGAATTTTTAAAAAGATCTTCATGATTATTTTTAAATATTATTTTTAAATTTTCTTTTTATTTTTTCATATTTATTTCCTTTCAACTGCAATATTCTTCAATTAAAATAAAATATTATTTGTAATTATTTATGTTTCAAAAATATGTATTATTGCCATTTTGTTTTTGATACTAAAAGTTAAACATGAAAATAAAAAAATAAATATAAAAAAGTACACACACAATGGTTTCAATTAATATCATTAACTTATATTACAAAGCAATTTTTTAAAAATATTATTTTAGTGAGTTAGATGATTAGCTAATTATCTAACCTTAATTCAACACTTCCTTTAATTCAACCGAAAGCTCTGTTCCCTTGAGGTTCGACTGTAGGTAGTTTCATCGCCAAAATTGCCATGTTTACTAATTAACAACTCTCTGGTAAGAGGACAACTTTCCTTTAATGGACACTTTGGCTCTGCAATTAGGTGTTGTCCTCTACAGAGGTTCTACTGTATATAAATTACTTGTGATGGTTAAGTAATAATGCTGTTACAGTTTAAATATTTAGATTTGATCTTGTTACCTCAAGTTTATAATCCTAATTGTATATTTTATCAAGCACCTTTATATATACAAACCCGGCCTTTTTCACCCAATCATCTGGCTTAGAAGATTATATACAGTAAAACCCCTCTATAGTGAACCCCAATGGGACAGAGCTTTTGGTTCACTATAGCCACGGTTTGGCTATTTTTTTTTTTTTTTACTTTTCAAAATTTTTAGACCGTATAATTAAAGGACAGCCATACACACAAGAAGAGGCTTCCTCTTAATAGTGGTCACTTTGATTTAATTCCCTTAATTGACCAATTTCCTTACATTAATACTGAATAATAATAAAAATCATTAGATGATAGGTTCTTCTTATCATTAACATACATGTACCTCTATGTCTAATTTAAAAATCAAGACAAATCCTAGGCAAAGTTTTATTAAATATATATTCAAAGATATAAAATGATTTTAAAACATCATTATCACATTATATAATACATTGTTTACTTGGAAAAAATGGCTCTAACACCTTGTTGCTTCAAAGCATTCTTCAAGCATTGCACCATTCAAATAAAGTTAGTGTTTTTCTTCCATTTCATTTTCCCACATATTCTTCTAGGTCTAGATTTCGTTTTTTTTTTTTTTTAACCTGTCATGCAAAACATTGCTGACTTTAAAATCACCATAGTTAATGGCATAAAAATCGTTTTTGTTTCATCACGGGACCATTTATTTGGATTTTTTTTTTTTTAGCCCTAAAACGTACGATCGCGATCGCGGCAAAAGTTGAGGTTGATTCCTCTTTGTAACAATTTTTAATAGATTTATATTTTATCTTTTATAATAGAAAAGTTATATTTTCTTATTTTAATATGTTCTTAACATTTTGCCTGTGTTGTTTCACTTTGAAAAGTTCTGAAAATGGCCTTTTTTTTCTTTTTTTTTTTTTAAGAAATAACACTTTTGTTTTTAAAATGCTTTTCTTTTCTTCATTTTGGAAGCCATTTGTATTTTTATATTTCAAATTTAATGGATGCAAATATATTCTATTTAATAAAAAGTATAATGTGTTAAAATTTATACAACATACAGCAAAAATAAAGTGCAAAATTCAAAGCAAACAATGCCGCTAAATTTATTGTTTTGAAATCGCGATCCGCGAACTGAAACATGCTCAAACTTTGGTTGTTTTAATTTTTTTTTTTTTTAATTACAATT
This sequence comes from Cordylochernes scorpioides, assembly GCA_030710605.1. Taxonomy (NCBI): domain Eukaryota; kingdom Metazoa; phylum Arthropoda; class Arachnida; order Pseudoscorpiones; family Chernetidae; genus Cordylochernes; species Cordylochernes scorpioides. The sequence continues at coordinate 4,056,728 of CP092869.1, read as the reverse complement.
CTAAGTTCGTTATAAGCATAGTATTTTAAATAGATTTTATTATTTTGGGACCGAAAATAGGTTCGTTATAGGGGTAGTTTGTTATTCTAAAAATCGCAAAGTTTGTTATAACGATGGTATTTTCAATGGACTGGAATTGGGAATCGGCGTGGGTTCAATATAAGGGAAGGTTCGTTATATCCAGGGTTCGTATTAGCGGGGTTTTACTGTATTACCAGAAAACATAACAAGACCACATCCAAATAAATAAACTGCTGTTGGCCTTTCAGTCACAACAACTACCGAACCATCACAAACATTTGTCTATTTGGATGCCGTCCTGTTAGCTTATATTACTAAATTCTTTTACCTATTACCAAGCCCGGATGAAAAAGGAGGAGGGGGAGCAGTAACAAGCTCACTAAAAAACCTGGGCTCAGCTGGCCCGGCTGATAGTACCCTGTAAGGGCTCCAGGGATACAGTATGAGCAGCATTTGTACTCCATGTTAGAAGTGGCTGCACATGGCATCTGTTCCTCATGTCAGAGGCGGTCATTTCTTTTGGAGTTAAGTCGGCCTGCCACTGAGTAGTGCTTCCAGTTTTAATAGCAAAGGCAGATGCATTCTACTTCACCCAGTGTGGAGATAAGAAAGAAGAAGACTAAACTCTAATCCAAATTGTACCACATGGTTATCAGAAAACAAAACAATATGGCAGGGTGTAGGTAAGAATGTTACTTTGGCACAAAGAGAGCTAAGTGTAGTGAAGACTCACCATCCAACTGCAGTGAGGTGATGAGAGACACCAGGCAGGGGGATGAGACAGCTGGTAGAGATGGGGCAGTAGGGACCATACGTTCATACGGTGGCAGTGGAGGCTCGTTGCTTTTCCCGCAGATACACTCAGCATTCTCATCAATCACCAATTTCTTGTACTCCTCTACTTCTGCTTTCAGATCAGACCGGCCAACCTCATCCAAGATGGTCAACAGGACTTCAACTCGCTGTGATCCAAACTCATTCCGATCACTCAGAATATGTAACAGTTGACACACAGTTTTTATTCTGGCCATAGTCCTCTTGGAGTTGACCACCTTGGTGAACTTTCTCAGGAGAGGTGTGGGAGGTTTAATCTCAAGAACAGAGGCATTTTCAATACTCTCCAGCAGAGATCTAAACCTCTTTTTGGGAGTAGGTTGGGTCATCTGTACAGCATAGGAGGTCAGGATTAACATGTCTGCGATAATTTCACTAGAGGAATGATAAGGCATAATTTGGATTATAAACACAAGGTTAAAACGAAAATCACGAAATTTCTCTTTAATGGCTTATAAAATGCTAAAAATGAAGAGAAAAAGTTTTCTTTATTAAAATATATAGGTTACAAGCTTTCGGGCACCAAGCCCTTCTACAGCTACAGGTACCTGTAGAAGGGCTTGGTGCCCGAAAGCTTGTAACCTATATATTTTAATAAAGAAAACTTTTTCTCTTCATTTTTAGCATTTTATAAACACAAGGTAATGAAGACATTAAAATGCTAATGTTTCTTTTCACAAATAAATCAAACTTCTACTGTCCTTACTGCGATGAAACAATATTGGGAAGGATTGGCTCATCAGTGGTGAACCCTCCCATCCTCCTAATTTTTTCATTGCAGTAAGGACAGTAGAAGTTTGATTTATTTGTGAAAAGAAACATTCGCTTCTTCATGTCTTCATTCATTATATATAGATGGTGTGTTATTGGTTTTTACAAGGTAATAAGACCAAATCCAAATAAATAGTGTGTGACGTTTCGGTAACAGCGTTGTTACCAACTTCAGACAGCAATTAGCAGCACTTTTGTCTGAAGATGGTAACAATGCTGTTGCCAAAACGTCATACACTATTTATTTATTTGGATTTGGTCTTATTATCTTGTGTTTACTAGAGGAACTCTGGTATTTATACTACACACATCCTATCCTATAAACATATTTGAGCAATTATTTACACTTATGAAATCACTAGACGGGTGAGCCGGGCTTCGCCCCGGGATTGACCCGTGTGCATATCTACCCGAGTGATATATATTTAGATAAGATTTTTTTTATAATTGTTTGTTATTAGCATTATCTATTTGTTTGCATCAGCATAATTTAATCTAATCTTTGATAGAGGGCGCTGTTCATGAGCTAAGTAGAATAATTTGAATATATAGTTTTAATAATTGATTTATATATTTTTTAAAATAGCCTATCGTCTTCCCCGTATTTTTTTTCCTATGTATGGAAATTTTGGTTTGAATTAGTGAACTACTGCAAATTTGTATACCGGACATACAAACAAACAAACATACAAACATTGATTTTTATATATATAGATATATAAATTATCTCCAGGCAAAATTGGTGAAAAATAATCTGAATATCTGATAACTTTGTTGTAGAACATAAGGATATGTAACTAATGTCCTACTGGGTGCAAAGGGTCTCTTGTGGGACACAGTACTTTGATGTCAGAATAATTTTTAATTCTCCTTCTTTTATGATCTCAAAAATTATAAGGCACAAATTGGATTATTAAAAACAAAGTAGGCATATCCTGACCAGGAGCACATGTGCTTTACAGAAGGCAGAGCGCCATCTGGTGGAACAGAAATCAACTAAACATTGATTTAGCCTGTTCCCTGATATTTGGCCAACTCAATTTCTTGATAAATCAAGAAAAGCCATCCACGAACGCGTTTCGCGCTGTTGGCACTCGTCAGCATAGAGTAGGCTGTACCACTGCGACCAAAAATATTTTTGGTCCAGAGGTTTCTTGAGAAACCAAGAAATGGTGGATTATTGATTATAAACACAAGGTAAAACAATTGGAAAAACATTCAGTACTTTTGTCTGAAGATGGTAACAACGCTGTTACCGAAACATCACACACTATTTATTTGGATATGGTTTTAATACCTTGTGATCTCAAAAATTATTCTAACAATCAATCTGACAGAGGAGCTTATCTTAGATATTTCTAAAAGTGAGCATAAATATAATATGGAAAGAGACTATGTGAATACTATTGTTAAGATTGAAAACACAAGGTAATAAGACCAAATCCAAATAAATAAATAGTGTGTGACGTTTCTGTAACAGCTTTGTTACCATCTTCAGTACAGATCTTCAGTACCATCTTCAGTTCAGTACAGATTCAGTACTTTTGTATGAAGATGGTAACAACGCTGTTACTGAAACGTCACACACTATTTATTTATTTGGATTTGGTCTTATTACCTTGTGTTTATATTTTATAATCCAAATTGTGCCTTATCATTAAGATAAAAAAAAAAGACAGTTTGCAAAGAAAAAGTGGAAAGATATTTATATTAAAGACCTTTCAGCCAGTAATATAATGAGATTTTCTGCCCAAACTAAAGATACAGCTCTTTGTGCCACCAATTATCATGAATCGACCTCAACAGCATTTTTGACTATGCATGGTAACATACAGGCTGACTAAGTAATAATTTTGAAAGAGGAACAATTTTCACCCATTGTCAAAGATCCTTGAATAACCCATTATTTCAAATGCCCAATCTAATATTTTAGATGGCCACCTTCTTAGGAATCACCAATCTAAGTCTGGAATTGCTGGAAATCTTCTAAGAAATAAAACTGTTTGTGCCATAATATAAATATAATGGTGGTGGTGGTGTCTTGTACATGGAGCAGATCAGATCGGTCCATGCACCCTGATCACAATACCGGCCAACTGAGGTGTCTTGTACATGGAGCAGATCAGATAGGTCCATGCACCCTGATCACAATACCGGCCAACTGAGGTGTCTTGTACATGGAGCAGATCAGATAGGTCCATGCACCCTGATCACAATACCGGCCAACTGAGGTGTCTTGTACATGGAGCAGATCAGATAGATCCATGCACCCTGATCACAATACCGGCCAACTGAGGTGTCTTGTACATGGAGCAGATCAGATAGGTCCATGCACCCTGATCACAATACCGGCCAACTGAGGTGTCTTGTACATGGAGCAGATCAGATAGATCCATGCACCCTGATCACAATACCGGCCAACTGAGGTGTCTTGTACATGGAGCAGATCAGATAGGTCCATGCACCCTGATCACAATACCGGCCAACTGAGGTGTCTTGTACATGGAGCAGATCAGATAGGTCCATGCACCCTGATCACAATACCGGCCAACTGAGGTGTCTTGTACATGGAGCAGATCAGATAGGTCCATGCACCCTGATCACAATACCGGCCAACTGAGGTGTCTTGTACATGGAGCAGATCAGATAGATCCATGCACCCTGATCACAATACCGGCCAACTGAGGTGTCTTGTACATGGAGCAGATCAGATAGATCCATGCACCCTGATCACAATACCGGCCAACTGAGGTGTCTTGTACATGGAGCAGATCAGATAGGTCCATGCACCCTGATCACAATACCGGCCAACTGAGGTGTCTTGTACATGGAGCAGATCAGATAGATCCATGCACCCTGATCACAATACCGGCCAACTGAGGTGTCTTGTACATGGAGCAGATCAGATAGGTCCATGCACCCTGATCACAATACCGGCCAACTGAGGTGTCTTGTACATGGAGCAGATCAGATAGGTCCATGCACCCTGATCACAATACCGGCCAACTGAGGTGTCTTGTACATGGAGCAGATCAGATAGGTCCATGCACCCTGATCACAATACCGGCCAACTGAGGTGTCTTGTACATGGAGCAGATCAGATAGATCCATGCACCCTGATCACAATACCGGCCAACTGAGGTGTCTTGTACATGGAGCAGATCAGATAGGTCCATGCACCCTGATCACAATACCGGCCAACTGAGGTGTCTTGTACATGGAGCAGATCAGATAGGTCCATGCACCCTGATCACAATACCGGCCAACTGAGGTGTCTTGTACATGGAGCAGATCAGATAGATCCATGCACCCTGATCACAATACCGGCCAACTGAGATGTCTTGTTCATAAGGATGTCCTCTTCTGGATTGATGGCTGCCATATAGAGGGCTGTAAGGATGGCCAGGCAACTGTATATATGGTCCGGAGTGAGTTAGGTGTTGTGACAGTTATTACAGTTCCTGTAGGATCTAGTCATGTCTGGGTTTATCTTCATTCCTTTAAAATGTCCTGTTCTGATTTCAAAGGAATTAAGATAAACCCAGACATATAATAAAGAGGTCTTATGGATAGACTAGGTACTTAGGAGCATTATGTATGTACAAGGAACCCAAGTAACTCATAGGAAAATAAACCACCAGGAATCTATGGTCTTGGAAGGTTGGGCAGTGGAAATAAGGAGTGGCCAACAGTTTGGGCTTCACATTGGCAATGTGGGTCCTCCTCTTTCAATATTATTGCTCAGTTTGCCTGGATTCAACTAGGTACAGTTAGGCCATATATTAATGGCTTCGATTCTTGCAAAAGTCCAACCCCACCAGCGAGTGCAAGTAACCTATTGGGGCTCTGGCACATTTGTAAGTGCAAAGTCGAACTGCTATTCACATGTGTAGACATGTGGTGCACTTACAGTAAAAGCAGTCGCCTACTTCTACCCACCATGATTATCATGGCCTGTACCACGTGTACTAGGGATAAGCCAAAAAAAGAATTATTACAAATATTTTCTCACAATGAGTTTCTTTCTATTACAAAACACTAGCTTTCAAGTGATAATTGCTCTTCAACAGGCTTAATAAAATATCGACTTTATCCCCCAGAAATTAAAAAAAAAACAAACTGAAAATTTTTAAATTGGTTTGTAATTTAACAATTTTATGGATGGATCTTTTTTTAATAAAAAGAAACTCATTGTGATAAAATATTTGTAATTTTAAAACTTTTTTCACAATTTTATCATGAATACAGTTAGAATTGTTGTTGAAGTGGATCCATGTTTGGCGATTAGTGGCATGGAGAACAGTATCTTGAGCTGTCAACAAATCCAAATCCCATTAGTTTTGGTTGCAAAGGTCTTCAATATTGTTCAATATCTGTTCACTTTTTCTGTCTGTGTGCAAGCTATGCTCTTTTATTTAACATTTTATTTTTCTCTCCATATTACTTTATACTCTAGTAGAAGATTGTCTTCCACATGCACAATGATTTAAAAATATCTAAAAAATAATAATAATAAAAAGGTTTAGTTTTATTTTTAATAAACTCTAAATAATTTTTATTGTAATAAATTTGATATAAAATTAAAATATTTTATGTTAAATAATTAATAACTTTTTATATATTATTCATTGATAATGGTCTTCTATTATTTATTTTTGATTTGTTGTTTTCCTTTGTAATCTAATCTGTGCTAAATAATAAACAAAACTCTCAATATTTCAATTACAAAATTAATATAATTATGAACCCAATGGATGAACGTGTATTTAATTTTAAGAATATCTTTAATATAAAGAAAACTTTTACCTTTTTGTAAGTATTTTCACTATTTTATTATTATATTATTGCAATATCGTATATGATGCTGCATATGTGCATATATAGTATGGTTTAACAATAACAAAAAACATTAATATATATGTACCAATAATTACAAACAACTTTTGAAATGCTCTACTTCACATGACAAAACGTGCAACAACCAAACGATAACTAAACAAAAACAAAGCGACTAAATATAAACATATTGAGAGTTTTTCACAGATTTTTAAAATTACTATGAAATAAAAAAAATTCAAGCGTCATGCAATTATGAGAATTGCTTTTTAAATAAATTTTCAAATTAAAAAGTTATATTAATATTCAAAATCTTCAAATATATTTTCTTGATTCCAAAAAAAAAATTACAACGTCATAGGATCGTTGCAATCAATTAAAATCCTTTTCAAATATTTTTATAAACAAACGCAACTCTTTCTATTTCAATGAGAAACTTTTAACTTTCAACCTTGCTCTAAATTTTTTTCTAAAACCTTTTGATATTCATATTTTATATAAATAAACAAATTCAAATATCTATATAGGAAGAAAAATTAAGGTAATAATAAATTTTTATATAACCCTTAAAGTATCGTTTGACTGTCTAACACAGTTTTATTAACGTGCTTGCCTTTAATCAAAAATTAGTTTCATTACATTTATATAAGTATTATTTATTTAATTTCACTAAGCGTTATATATATAAACAGATAAAGTAACATTGAGGTGAAAATAATTTTATTCTCTCGTTAATCAATTTCTTTTATAACTATTTCATCATCTTTTGAATATTTAAAATCTTATGATCAACCTTTTCAATTGTGGGTAGGCTTATATTTTTTCATGTTAGTTTTTCATATAAAAATCTATTTACCATATAATTGAAGATCTAATAATATTTTTAACACATTTTATATAACATTTTAAAGGGAAAAATCAAAAATCATTTTTGAATATATCAAAACAATATCTTGAATATTTTTACTCTTTAAATATATGCCAAACCACATAAAGGTATTGTTTCCCAAAATACATTCACACCATCAACCATATTTTTTATAAGAACAAACTAACCCGAAATGATCTGTGAATTAAGCTGAAAAAAACAGTGCACATTTTACTATATATATATATTATATATAATAAACTTTTCAATAGTAAAAACTTTTTAATAGTTTTCTTTTTATTATTATTATCCAATTGTATAATTATACAAGGTCATGGAGACTGAGTTCATAAGCCTCCATGATGGTAAAAAGAGTCGCTGTCATTGATTGACAAACCATGAAGCACCACATGGAGGTGACAGACAGACTTTGCTCACCTTTTGTACTGTTGTCTGAAGATGGTAACAACGTTGTTACCGAAACGTCACACATTATTTATTTATTTGGATTTGGTCTTATTACCTTGGGTTGTTGTTGTTTCTTATCCCCTTGTGTAAAGATTACACGAATTCCATGAGTTCATGCTCCTCGAGCTGTTTTATGATGAGCAGCGGCCTCTCCCAAAGGTCCTATTACCTTGGGTTTCTAATCTATAATCCAAATTGTGTCTTATCATTGTTATAGATTTGTTATTATTATTATCTTACACAGATAAATTTACTGGCAATGCGCTTCTTTTAAATATCATCAAATATTATCTCTACGGACCTTACTGCAATGATATGAGTTATTGAATGAGAGGGCTTGGCTCATCAGTAGTGAACCCTCTCAGCGGTTTCGCCAAATTAATCTCTAGACCGCTCTACTATTGTATTGGATTGGTTTGGAATATACCCTGTATTTTCTATGAAAGGCAGCTTAGGGGTGTTTAGTGAACTATGGACATAAGGTCTGTAGAGACAATATTTGATGATATTGTCACTGTATAATATTTGCATATATATTTTCAATTCATCATGTAAATTATCTTATAATAACTATTATGTAAATAGTAGCAAAAATTGTCTTTATAAAAGAAGCTTGTTTTGGCATGCAGGCAGAATAAACTTTCAATAGAAAACTACTGTTCGCGTGATTCCTAATACTTATTTACACGGAAATCCGTGACAATATTTAAAAGAAGCGCATTGCCAGTAAATTTATTTGTGTAAAATTTTAACCATAGATGGCAATTAAATTTAATTTACTAATTATTATTATCTATTGTATAATTATACAAGGTCATATGGATAATAAAATTATACATTAAATTTATAATCTTATAAACTCAAGGTAATAAGACCAAATCCAAATAAATAAATAGTGTGTGACGTTTCGGTAACAGCGTTGTTACCATCTTCAGAGAAGAGTACTGAATAGTTATGTTTTCAGTACTTTTGTCTGAAGATGGTAACAACGCTGTTACCAAAACGTCACACACTATTTATTTATTTGGATTTGGTCTTATTACCTTGTTTTTATAATCCAAATTGTGACTTATCAATTTATAATCTTGGTAGAGAGGGTTGGATTATAGGTCCTGTCATTGTTATAGTGAATAACTTTAATGATAAAGTACAATATATTTGAATTATAAAAAAACACAAGATAATAATTTCTTGAAAATAAAGATACTTTGGCCATTATATCTTTTTATTTTTACAAATTTGCAAAAGTCCAACCCCACCAGCAAGTGCAAGTAACCAAACGGGGCTCTGGCACATTTGTAAGTGCAAAGTCGAACTGTTTTTCACATGTGTAGTAGATATGTGGTGCACTTACAGTAAAAGCAGTCGCTAACTACCCACCATGATTATCATGGCCTGTACCACGTGTACTAGGGATGAGCAAAAAAAAAATATTTTTTTTACAAATTTTCTTTTTAAAAAGATTTAATGACCGAAGTATCTTTATTTTCAAGAACTATGAATGCCGACCAAGCAACCTCTATTTTTACGATAAGATATAAGACCAAATGCCATTCAGTACTTTTGTCTGAAGATGGTAACAACGCTGTTACCGAAACATCACACACTATTTATTTATTTGGATTTGGTCTTATTACCTTGAATAACATTAAAAAAAACTATCAATATTTCTCACAATAATGTTATATATATATATATATATTTTTTTAAAATGTTAGCTTTAAAGGGATAATTGCTCTCATCAACAGGCATCATTTTCAAACATCGATATTTTTTACAAGAGGTATTTACAAATATACACGCGCTGTATGGATATTTAAAACTGACATTTGTTGTATATATTAAATAATTTATAAAATAAAAGGATTCAAAAGTGCGAATGTTTCTTTTATACATAAAACGAACTTCTACTGTCCTTACTGCGATGAAAAAATATATTGGGAGGGCTTGGCTCATCAGTGGTGAACCCTCCCAGCGGTTTCGCCAATTTAATCCACCAGACCGCTTTTCAGAGCTCTAATACTGTATTGGATCATTCTGCCTTTATACGCAGCACTGAAGGATGGAATCTCAGAAATGGTTTTTAAGAAAACTATGGACATAAGCTTATAGGACAGTAGATTTACATTCAAATATTTGCATCGAGCAAGGACATCGCAGTAAGGACAGTAGAAGTTCGTTTTATGTATAAAAGAAACATTCGTGCTTTTGAATCCTTTTATTTTATATGTATAGATGGCGCGTTGATATTGCTTTGTGATATTAATTAATTGTTACCACAGAGTGTATGTAAGCTCACAGGTAAAATAGGCGCTAACCGAAAGAAATAAAAGTTCCTTTGTTTAATATTAGTTTCCCTTTTATATTTTGTTCTCTCTCTTGTAAATCAATAAATATAATGTTTAATTAATAATTATTTGAATCAGTTTCATTAAAAATTCTAGGCAAAGTCAACAAAATTTAATATTATTTTAACACATGATAGCTATTTACATCTTTATTTTTTACTCTTATTATTGTGTTTTATGAAAAAATAATAGAAAAAAATAAGTAGGTCAGGTGTTGATATTAAAAAATAAATAAACCATATCCTGACCAGGAGCACATGTACTTTACAGAAGGCAGAGCGTCATCTGGTGGAACAGAAATCAACTAAACATTGATTTAACTTGTTCCCTGATATTTGGCCAACCCAATTTCTTGATAAATCAAGAAAAGCCATCCACGAACGTGTTTTGTGTTGTTGGCGCTCGTCAGCATGGAGTAGGCTGTAACCACTGTGACCAAAAAGAATTTTGGTCCCAGAGGCTTCTTGAGAAACCAAGAAATACAAACCATATGGAGCATGTCTATTTAGATATAATTTAGACATATTTTATAAAACTTAATAATAGAGTAAGTGGAACACAAAAATGTAAATAGCTATCATATTAAAATACAATTTAACCTCATTAATTGGACACTTGATAATTCAACCATGTTTTGATTTCCAGTACTCCAACCTATCAAATAACAAACAGTAACTCGACACTCGATAATTCGACACCCTTCCAATAATTCGACCATTTTTAAATTCAAATTTTGAAAGTTGATTGATGTTTACAATACAACTTTAAAGTTAAAAAGGTATTACAGAGGCAAGCTGCGGCCACCGGAAAGCGAACTTTATGATTGCGCCTGTGCATATGTATTTTTGGTTTCTGGTTAGTTTCACTTTGCAGTTCCTTTGTCTTCTTCTTCTTCTTTCTTATCCCCACTCAATCATATTAGGGTATCAAGTTGTGACCCTTGATGGTGTCTGTTTGACAATCATCATGACTGAGTGAAGTAGAATGCATCTGCCTTTGTCATTAAGTCTGGGAGCACTACTCAGTGACAGGCCGACTTAGCTCCAAAAGAAATGGCCGCCTCTGACATGAGGAACAGACACCATGTGCAGCCGCTACTAACATGGAGTACCGACGCTGCTCAGTTCCTTTGTGAATGTTGTGAGTGTTAATTGTTTTTTATGCTAACTATTTAGGCATCTTTTTTGTATAATAATTTATTTCATTAAGAGAATTTCTGGTTATGTAAATATTTACGTATATATATTCTAGTTTCTTGGGAAATTGCCTGTTGAAGTCCGGAAGCTTGCTGAATTTACAGCTTTAATAAAAGAAACTCGTCACCGTTAACTTTTGTTCCTTCTTCAAAATAATATTATTTTCTTTTTTTTTTTTAACCTGTCTATAATGCCTCCCTCTCTATAGCGCCCGATTTTAAATACGTAGTACGATGCGATTTACATTAAAAGTGACCTGTCTATAGCACCCTATTTTGGCGAGTCCCAAGAGGGGGCGCTATAGACAAGTTTAACTGTAGTTATTTTAGTTATTTTTAAATATTTTCCATTTAACTAAACAAATTATTATAATAAAGAGCACAATAATTATTAGAATATTTTTATTTCAATACTAGACGGGTGACCCGGGCTTCGCCCCGGGATTGACCCATGTGCATATCTACCCGAGTGATATATATTTAGATAAGATTTTTTTTATAATTGTTTGTTATTAGCATTATCTATTTGTTTGCATCAGCATAATTTAATCTAATCTTTGATAGAGGGCGCTGTTCGTGAGCTAAGTAGAATAATTTGAATATATAGTTTTAATAATTGATTTATATATTTTTTAAAATAGCCTATCGTCTTCCCCCGTATTTTTTTTACCTATGTATGGAAATTTTGGTTTGAATTAGTGAACTACTGCAAATTTGTATACCGGACATACAAACATAGATTTTTATATGTATAGATTTCCGTGTCAGTTTTAAATAAATGAGCATGGCAAGTCAGTCAGATTCTGCCAAAAAAAAAGAGATGGGAAACATGGTCAGTAATGGCCATGTTCAATATCTTTCACACCTACATCGAAGAAATGTACGAATTTGTATATAACAAAGACACCTATCATAATGATAGAGGCTGCCTGGCCGGCATTCATATTTCTTCAAATACAGAGACAATAAAAAGATTTACTGGCCGATGTGTCTTTTATTTGAAGAAAAAGACACCTATGTTCGCAAAATTGGAGAGGAGTGGACTTCAGGAATTGGTTTAACCATGGAGTAAAAGCACCACCACCACCTATGTAAAATTCAATAATTTTTGTAAATTCATTTTAGATTTTCTTTTCTGTTTGAGAAAAAACAACCTTTCAGTTTTAATTTTGTTTTTTAGTCTTGTTTATTGAATTATATATAAAATATCTATATAAAAAAACGTTGGTGGACGAGTGGGTAACACCCTCGATTCCCGACAGTCATGAACCGGGATTGAATCCCGCGTTAACATTTTGTTTAATATGTGAATAACCTTCATATATTATTCATTGTTGCAATTATCATGAACTAGGTTGCTCTTGCTGAGCGGTACCTATTAATGTGATTTTGAACCAGGTGTATATAAAATAAATTTTATATAAGCTGCTAAAATGTATTTAGATGCAAGTATCCCAAGCTGGGATATCGTATCCGATATGTCAAATAAATATATAAAATGGCCAGCTTACTTATGTGAAAACAAAAATTATAGATGAAATAGACTTTAATACAATCTAAACTCTTTGTTATTTAAAAGACATTACAAAGGAGGAAAGACGTGTCTTTTGAAAATATATCAGCTTGAATACACCCTCAATAGGATTACAGTTACAAAAACAGACATCCATAAAGGGCTTCTTTAAAAGAGATCTTCATGATTCTATTAAAATAATATTTTTTAAAATTTTCTTTTATTTTCCATATGTATTTATTTCTCAACTGCTATTATTCAATTAGATTCAAATTTTTATAAATACAAGTTAATGTCCAAATAAGTAAATATAAATGTAATATTGAATAAATATAACATATAAATATAATTATTTATGAAAAAATAGTACAAATGTGATATTGTACTGGGATAAGGTGCATAAATTAAGAAAAAGGCATCTCCTTATCGTGCAACTGAAAGTTGCTGATGGCTTGCGCCATCTATCGGAATAAATATCAACTATTCTCGTTGATTTTTAATTATTCCAGAATTGGCCAAATACCCATTCTTGATTAATCAAGAAAAGCTAACCACGGACGCGTTTCGGGCTGTTGGCCCTCATCAGCGTGGTGCAAGCTGTACCTCAATGACCAAAAAAAAAAAAAAATTGGTCATTAAGGCATCCTGAAAAATCATGAAACGGTTAGTTAAGGCCAGATTTGCGTGAGAACGCTACACAATGTGAAAAAATTGCACGATAAGGAGATGCCTTTTTCTTAATAATTATTTATGTTATAAAAATATGTAATTAATGCCATTTTGCCCCAGACACTAAAAGTTAATCAGGAATTGATAAAGCACAATTTGGATTATAGATTAACTACACAAGGTAATAAGACCGAATCCAAATAAATAGTGTGTGCTGTTTTGGTAACAGCGTTGTTACCATCTTCAGACAAAAGTACTGAATGGTAGTTGGGTCATTCAGTACTTTTGTCTGAAGATGGTAACAATGCTGTTACCGAAACATTACACACTATTTATTTATTTGGATTTGGTCTTATTACCTTGTGTAGTTAATCAGGAAGTACTTCAATTAATATTATTAATTTATTTCACAAAGCTATTTTTAAAAAAAGTGATATTTCAGCAAGTTAAATGATTAGCTAATCATCTAACTATTTCAACACTTCCTTTAATTCAACCAAAAGCTCTGATCCCTTGAGATATCGGATTATAAAGTTTGACTGTAATATTTAAAAATTTAGGATTTCTCTAGATTGAAATTTCATTGTAAATATTCATACTCTACACAAACTCCGCCTTTGCTGGTCCCAAGCCCGGATGAAAAAGTAGGAGGGGGAGCAGTAACAAGCTCACTAAAAAACCTGGGCTCAGCTGGCCCGGCTGATTGTACCCTGTAAGGGCTCCTAATCCAGGGATACAGGATGAGCAGCGTTTGTACTCCATGTTAGGAGCGGCTGCACATGGCGTCTGTTCCTCATGTCAGAGGCGGCCATTTCTTCTGGAGCTAAGTCGGCCTGCCACTGAGTAGTGCTCCCAGTCTTAATGACAAAGGCAGACGCATTCTACTTCACCCAGACATGTTCTCAAGTTTTATAAGCTTGATACCCTAATATGATTGAGTGGAGATAAGAAAGAAGAAGAAGATACTCTACATGTATATTTGTAAACACCCCTTGTAAGAAATAGTCAATGTTTTAATTAAGCCCATTGGAAAAAAAACTGTTGTTTGAAAGCTAGCATTATTCACTAAACAAAAAAAAAAAACATTGTTAGAAATACAGTAGAACATCCATTTAGCAGATACCTCTCCACAAAGTACAGTTTTCATTTGCAAAATTACCATTTTTACTCTATAGAAACTCTCCGGTAAGAGGACACCTCTCTATAAAGGACACTTTGGCTCTGCAATTAGGTGTCCTTTACTGGGAGGTTCTACTGTATTTGTAGTTTTTAAGCACTTTTCACAATTTTTCATCTTGAATAGTGAATACCAGTAGCTCAGTAAAATTTTTCCTAGGCTCTGTGAAATATCAATTGTTCACAGAAGCAATGCTATAATTTGAGACTTATAGTTTACCTGAATATTTCCGTTACTTCTCCACCAATAAACCTAGTTCTTTGGTGTGTTTTTACACGCCTTAATCTACACAAATTTTATGCTAACATTCGATCAGTATTCTCATGTAGGGCCATCATGGAACCCCATTTCACATTCTGCTCTAGGCAATATATTATAAAATAAGAAAATCATGCGTGTCCAGAATTAGTTATGATGCTTTTTGATGTGAATTAAGAAAAAATGTAATGATAAGGTACAATTTGGATTTGGTCTTATTACTTTGTGTTTATAAATCATTTATCCAATTATAATCCAAATTATGCCTTATTACATTTTTTCTGTATTTTCAATGAATTCAGTACTTTTGGCTTAAGATGGTAACAACACTGTTACCAAAACACACTATTTGGATTTGGTACCTTGTGTTTAAAAAACCAATAGTTAATCTCTGTTACAGAGAGAAGGTAGCTGACAAAGATGATCAAAGAGAACAAGATTGTGTAGTTAGGAGTACTGTGTGTTTCCCATATGGAGTTCTTGAACTTGTGTGTGAGCTTGGATAGCTGCTGAGTGACCTCTTCTTGACAATATGGATTCAAGTGAGATCTATTCTAAGCAAATCTTGAGACTTAGTTATATCTTCTACTTACAGACCATTCTCTCTATGAGTATTGAACCTACCTCTTCCATGGCTGTGATGCTTATTCCAATCTTTACACCACTTCTTGTAAGTTATGTCTACATCCAGCTTTCTCAAGACATCTTTAGTAAGATTGAGGAAGAGCTCCTTTCTGTTTGGTCCAATACAGTCTAGGATGTGGTGAGGCTGGGTTTGTGGGATATTTGATGCAGATAGTAGGAAAGTTTTCTCACCCCCTCAAATGTCAAAGGTTTCAGGTGGCCTGTTCTAAACAAAGTTTATCGCAATTTTCTGGACACCTTTACCTTATCATTACCAAAGCTAATTATGCTATACGTGGGTTTGCACACATTTTGCATTATTCCATATTTTTCTTGTTTTAGATTTAAAAATATATATATAATTGAGCCTTTTATACTAGTGGTTTATTTTTTTAGATTTGTTGATACAGTAGAACTTCTCTGTAAAGGTCATCTAGTTGCAGAGCCAAAGTGTCCTTTAGAGAGAGGTGTTCTCTTACCAGAGAGTTGCTAACTAGTAAAAATGGTAATTTTGGTTATGAAAACTGTCTTTTGTAAAGAGGTGTCTTCTAGCAGGAGTGTCTTCTTATGGAGGTTCTACTGTATATTGCCATGTTTTTTTAATCAACAATAGATTACCAGTGCATTGATAAGTTCTGTAAGAGTTTGACCCACTAGTGGTAAAAACCAACCCTATGTAATATCTGTGTTTTCTCTGAATAGAGATAATATTTTCAAATAATTTTAATCCTATATAGACACCATCTCTTTATGAATTTTTCAAAGTAGGGCCAACAATCTAAATCTCTCAGAAAAATTGATTCCATAAATCAACATTACAAATAATCATGGTCACAGTGCATGAATGTGCTATTGCCTATATGTGTACTTTATTTTTATGAGACCGAGTGGGCTTTATAACCACCATTTTAACTAATAGCCAAACATGCCAGTCATGGTGCAATCGGCTAACAAGTTCAGCTGTCAACCGTAAGGTTGGTGGTTCAAACCCACCCGGCACTTTTTTTATTTTGTGGTCTGGATTTTTAAAAATATACACCTATCCCCGATTTACACAGTAGATACGTTCCTGAGAAAAACGTGTAAATCGAAAATTAAAAATTTTTACAAAATTTTTATGCGAAGAAATACAGACACAGTGTGCATGTGCAGCAAGTCAGCACATAAGCTCGGGATTCCTCGTGAGATGTGTACACAGCGCATGTGTTCAATCACAGTGCATTTAGTATAGTGCGATAAAAACAACAACAACAAAAAAAACTTATTTGGAAAACCGTGTAAAAGCGAAAACGTGTAAAAAAAGTACCGTGTAAATCGGGGGATAGGTGTACTGTGGTCCAAAAATTTTAAAAATTATTTTAAATCAATAATAAATTGGTCAATATAAAGATAATCGTTAGTATCTGCTATAAGTGTTTTTGCCCCCATCTAAGAAACAGAATTTTACTTAAATAAAAATTCACCAGCTTAAATAGCTTTTTTGGAAAACTGGCCCACTTTCATAACTCCTGATGCTATATATATATAAATCATAAAATATAACTCTACAGACCATACTGCAATGGTAAAAAGTTCTTGAATAAGAAGTCTTGGCTCATCAGTAGTGAACCCTCACCAGTTTCACCAAATTACTCTCCATACTGTTCTACCATTGTATTGGATTGGTTTTCTCATATAACCTGCATTTACTAAGGAAGGCAGCTTAAGGATGTTTAGGAAATCTATGGACATAAGCTTATAGGTACATACACATATAATTTTAAGAAATTTCATCGAGAAAAACTTCCGCAAATATGATTTCATATTTGCTATATATTGATAAAATTTGTAACAAAATATTTCTGAAATGTGTTTCTTTTTTTACATAAATCATCAAATAATATCTCTACAGACCTTACTGTATTGATAAAAGTTATTAAATGAGAGGACTTGGCTCATTAGTGGTGAAATCTCCAGACCCCTCTACTATTGTATTGAACTGGTTTTCTTACATGGACAGAAGTTCTACAACATGTATATACAGTTAAACCTGTCTATAGCACCCCCTCTTGGGACTCACCAAAATAGGGTGCTATAGAGAGGGGGTACTATGGCCTAGTCACTTTTAATGTAAATAACATCGTACTACATATTTAAAATGGGTGCTATAGAGAGGGAGGCGCTATTTAGAGGGGGCGCTATAGACAGGTTTAACTGTATATCAATAAAATTTGTAACAAAATTTTTCTGAAATTTTTCTTTTTTACATAAATCATCAAATATTATTTCTACAGACCTTACTGTTTTGATTAAAGTTATTGAATGAGAGGACTTGGCTCATGAGTAGTGAACCCTCTCAGCGGTTTTGCCAAATTAATCTCCAGACCACTCTACTATTGTATTGAACTGGTTCTCTTACATGGACAGAAGTTCTACAACATTTAAACCTGTCTATAGCTCTCCCTTTTGGGACTCACCAAAATAGGGTGTTATAGAGAGGGGGTGCTATAGCCAGGTCACTTTTAATGTAAAATGTTTACATTTTAATGTTTAAAATCAGGCGCTATAGAGAGGAAGGCTCTATTTAGAGGGGGAGCTATAGACAGGTTTAACTGTATATGGAGAGAGAGATTTGAGTGAAGATGTTAATTCCATTGAAGGTATCAGGTGATTTAATAGCCCTCTGTGATTGCATCATCCACTTCCTGGCTTATCTAGGAGACAGTTGGTGGCCAACCTACCAGATGGTGTAAGTCTGCAGCTTTGTTTGGTTTTATAACTTTGTTATTGTTCATTATTAGTACTGTGGTTTCATTCCTGACCAACCTAGATAGACATGATAATCATTTCCCATCTAAGAACAGGCAACACAAGGAAAATATTCTTTGAAGGTAAAACTAAACACTTCCCAAACTGTACAAAATGTCTGTGAGACATTCCCGGAGCACATCCAGCAGTACAGTGTCCTAAATAAGATATCTACAACAACAAATCATCAATATACTAGGAGGTATGTGTGAGTTGGTTTAAGTTATCAACTGATGGATTAAAAAAAACTATTTTGTTAAACACTAGCAACAAGTTACCTTTTATATCAGTAATGCTCCAGTCTTAATGACAAAGGCAGACACATTCTACTTCACCTCATCTATTAAAAGTGTAAAGCTTTACAAGCTTGACACCCTAATATGATTAAGTAGAGAGAAGAAAGAACCTTTTATATCAATGATAAGGTACAATTTGGATTATAGATTATAAACACAAGGTAATAAGACCAAATCCAAATAAATAAATAGTGTGTGATGTTTCTGTAACAGCGTTGTTACCAACTTTAGACAAAAGTACTGAATGATTCAGTAGATTAGTAATTAGATTCAGTTCTTTTGTCTGAAGATGGTAACAGCGCTGTTACCGAAATGTCACATACTATTTATTTATTTGGATTTGGTCTTATTACCTTGTGTTTATAACCTTTCATATCAAACCATATACAGTATAGCACCTCTTTAACCAACTATAACTCAGCACTTTGATTCAACCATTTTATCCTTATTCCAATCAGCCTATTTACTTTACCCCACTATAATTTAACACCTACTTTAATTCAACAGAAAATTCTGATTCCTTAAGAGTGATGAATTAAAGAAGTTTGACACAAGTTCATTAATACCTAGCCATAAATATGAAACACTAAATTGTGTCCAGATCTAGGAACTATATTCACATATTGGTGGTGGTGTCTTGTCCATGGATCAGATCGGTCCATGCACCCTGATCACAATAACAGCCAACAAAGGTGCTTGTTCATATGGATGTCCTCTTCTGGATTGATGTCTGCCATTAGAGGGCTGCAAGGATGCTACTTCATGGAAGGGGGGGGTGTCATTGCCCCGTTTGTCAGCCACATTTCAGAGTTCCTTGTTCACAGTTACCGTAGCGACTCGGGGCTCACGACACCGTACTACAGGGCAGTCCCTTACTTGTGCTGCTTCTCCCGCCCGCCACGTAGAGAAAGGGTTGGACTTCTGTGCAGGATATTTACATATTTACAGTTGGAATTATAGCGCATAATAAAAGCTACATATAATCTTGAAAAAAGAAAGGGGCGTCTCTTTATCGTGCAACTAATTTATGCACTTTATCCCAGTACAATATCACATTTGTACAATTTTTTTTCCATATAATTTCTGAGTTTTATAAAGATATTTTGTAACAAAAATATGGATTGTAGAATTAAGTTTCCCAGCCTTATGATCATGTGTATATAAGAAAATGTATTTTTATTTTCTTTATCAACGAATTATCAACCTAAACGAGTTTGTTAAACTTGAGGTATGCAAAAAAAATTAGCAAGAGCCCCATTTTGTTTTGTATTTTCATAGATAAAATGTGTTTTTAATATTTGGACAAGGTAACATGAAAGTCAAATAAGTGATTTATATGCGAGGCTTTGATAGCATCTTTGCTACCATCTCAGGCAAAAGTACGCTTAATAGTACAGTAGAACTTCCAGGTAAAGGACACCTAATTGCAGAGCCAAAGTGTCCTTTAGGAAGAGGTATCATCTTACTGGAGAGTTGCTAAATTGTAAAAATGGTAATTTTGCAAATGAAAACTGTCTTTTACAGAGAGGTGTCCTCTCATGGAGGTTCTACTGTATATATAATACTAAAGAATTAGTAGCTTTGTCTTCTTTTGTTTGAAGATGTTAACAATGCTGCTACTGAAAGTGTTGTTGTTTCTTATCACCTTGTGTAAATATTACACGAATTCCAATGGAATTGGGTGTTGGGGTGCAGCTATCATTGATCATGGCACCATGATCCAGGCACACTTTGGTGAAAATCTGACTTTGCCTGTAATTTGAGGCAGTTCCTAACATGGAAACAGACGCCTTTGCTGTCGACTCTTAAGTCAAGAGTGGCTACTGAAAGTTCACTTAGAAATAAGTTATTTGTATATGGTCTTGTCACATTGTGTTTTTCTTTATCTAGAATCTGAATTGTGTGTTACTCATCAATGTTCTTTTTGTCAACAAATTATCACAAGTTCATTAACCTTTTAATGATGCTGATGACAATACAGAGCATTTTTTTTTTAATATAAATAAAAGGAAATTAATTTCTCATTTTTCTTATAAAATAGCTTCCCAATGTCCTTACTTTAATGACAAATATATTGGGAGGGTTTGGCTTACATCAGTGGTGAACCCTCCCAATGGTTTTGCCAATTTGATTCCCCAGGCCACTGTGATGTAGAATGTATGCATATATTATAGTGAACTATTCTGCTTTATACCTGTCATTTGGAAATGAATTTTTGGTTTAAGCTATTTAATGTATCTATGACATAAACCTAGAGGATAGTAAAAGTATGATATACAATAGAACCTCCATGAGAGGACACTCCCGCTAGAGGACACCTCTCTATAAAGGACAGTTTTCATCACCAAAAATACCATTTTTTACTATTTAGCAACTCTCTCCAAATCAAAATTGCCCCCCGTGCAAACCACTTCTGACATGTTCAGCTAGAGCATGGTCATCATAAACTTCCACTAAAATACAATGACTCTCAGCAGCTTTTTTCTCTTCATATTGAAGTAATGAAGTAAAACTCCCCACAAAAAAACATTATTTGGTACAAAAGTTGACATTATAGGAGCAAACCACAACTCGATTGTTCAAACTTCAGAGAAATGACGGTTAATGAAAGAAGCCTTATGATGCTTCAAAATAATGGTCTTGCCAGATGAAACAATGGAATAATAAACTAGTACAGTAGAACCTCCCTGTAAAGGACACCTAATTACAGAACCAAAGTGTCCTTTAAGGAGAGGTGTCCTCTTACTGGAGAGTTTCAAAATAATAAAAATGCTAATTTGGCAAATAAAAACTGTCATTTGTAGAGAGGTGTCGACTAGCGGGGGGTTCACTAAAGGGAGGTTCTACTGTAGCGCCATTCTTATCAAAACCTGCACAAACTTATTTCTCTACTCCCAATATGTGGAAGTTCTTTTTAATACCTAGTTTTGACTATGTTGTTGTTTAAAAATACAATCAGTCCAAGGCCAGAAAAAGAAAATTGGGGGAAACGCTGTCCTACAATGTGTGTTATTCTTATCCTGTCTGGTGTCTGGTTGTCCAATGGTTCTGATAGACTTTAGAAACTGTATTTAGCATGAGGTACAGTTATGAAATGTTAACATACATTCAATATTAATACTAAGCAATAACACGCCATCTATATATATAAAATGAAAGTATTTAAAAGCATGAATGTTTTTTTTATACACAATACAAACTTCTACTGTCTTTACTGCGATGAAAAAATATATTGGGAGGGCTTGGCTCATCAGTGGTGAACCCTCCCAGAGGTTTCGCCAATCTACTGTCCTATAAGCTTATGTCCATAGTTTTCTTGAAAACCATTTCTGAGATTCCACCCTTCAGTGCTGTGTATATACAGTAAAACCCCTCTATAGTGAACCCCATTGGGACGGGACTTTTGGTTCACTATAGCCACGGTTCACTATAGCCACGGTTTGGGTATTTAAATTTTTTTTGAGGATATAATTAAAGGGCATGCGCAAAAAAAAAAAAAAGGCTACCTCTTAATATTGGCTGCTTTTTCCCCCCTAAATTAACCTATTTCTATATATTAAAGCTGTATATTAAAATAAAAACAAAATCATGTGAAAATATTGCCTTTTTGATCAGTTCCTCTGATAATTTAATTAGTATAAATGCAACCTGCCCCCATATGTCAAAAAAATCCAAGAAAAGTATACCTTATTTATAAAAATTAAATAAAAACTTTATTAATAATATTTTAAAAGGTATAAAAATATATTTTAAATAAATATTATTATATTACAATATAGGATACAAAGGCTTACTTGAAGAAGTCTGTTATTTTTTTCTGCTTTAACATATTCCTCAAAAATTTGGTTTATATCTAGCAAAGAAATCTTCATTTTTTTAAATGAAGCCTAGCTTGTACTAACCACGTATACAAGGCTTCTTCTAAAAGTGTATAATGACACTGACGATAGCGGCAATAGTTGGGATTGATTCCTCTTTGTAGCATTTTTTTTTATAGTCTTCTTTTTTGCCATATCGTAGAAATGCTACTTTTGCTCATTTTCTTCAGAAGTTCCGCTTGCGATGTACCACTCTCAATAGCTTTTATGATGGTTAATTTCTTTTCAAGTGATATCTTGGTACGAGCGACTTTTTCTTTGGCACTTCCATTATCTTTTAAAATTGGTTTTAATAATTTAATCATGTTTTAAGGAATTTTCCTAATGTAGAGTTAAGAAATTTAGTTTTCAATAAGGCATGAAAATTTATAAAAGTGCGCAGTATAACATTAGAACGTAAATAAAAACACACAATGTCGCTAAATTCTTTGTTTTGAATTGCGATCTGTGAGCTAGAGCTCACACAAAATTTTAATTAGTTTTGAAAATTATAATTTTGGAATTTTAGAATTAAAATTAAAAGTTCGTTATAAGCATGGTATTTTTGATAGAATTTAATATTTTGGGACCAAAATTGGGTTCGTTATAGCGATAGTTCGCTAGTTTGAAAAGTGAAAAGTTCGTTATAGCGATGGTAATTTTAATGGAATGGAATTGGGATTTTCGATGGGTTCGTTATAAGGGAAGGTTCGTTATATCCATGGTTCGTCTTAGCGGGGTTTTACTGTAAGTAGAATCGTCCAATATAGTATTAGAGCTCTGAGAAGCGGTCTGATGGATTAAATTGGCGAAACCGCTGGGAGGGTTCACCACTGATGAGACAAGCCCTACAATATTTTTCATCGCAGTAAGGACAGTAGAAGTTTGTATTGTGTATAAAAGAAACATTCGTGCTTTTAAATTATTTCATTTTATATACATTCAATATAATGATTACTATCGATTGATAAACCCTGTACGATTTATAAATGAATAAAACAAAGCTTCGAGGGCTGCGTATCTTTTATTAGAACGAATATAATACTAGCTTTCGGGCACATACGCCCTTCTACAGGAATTAATGAAACAATAATCCGACTAGTTTGAAATAGGTTTTATATACACGTAACTATTGTTTTGCATATCACACGCAATTAGAAAAATATTAAAATGTTTAAATTTACATGCAGGTGTAATGATTTGGAAAAACTATTTCTAATTAATATGAGATAATATGATACATTTTGGTTAAGGCAATCTTATTTTGTATTTTATATTTTACATATTTTTATAATTTGCAAGGAATCCCATCAGACATGTGATATCTTATACTGTGAATGACTTTGTTTTATCTTATATCCCATATTCCCCGAAATCCATTCACATTTCCAGAACACTAGATAAATATGGAATAAAAACCTTTTATAGCAACTCTCCCAACTTATCAGATATCCTAAGAAACCCGATTACAAAAAACAGGCAAACCGAATATATATCATATAGAAAAGAGGTAATTTATTCTATAGAATGTAAAGCCAGATATGTGGGGGAGACGGGAAGAAAATTACATAATAGAATCACTGAACACAGAAGAAACATAAACAGAAATGACCCATTATCATTAATAGTACAGCACTCCAATTCAACAGGACACACATTTAACTTAAATGAACCTAAAGTACATTACAACATAACAAATATCAAAGATTAATAATTGAAGCAATAGTGTCCAAACAATATAGCAGTATAAATCGCAGAATTGATTTACCAGAAGCATATGATTCAATAGACCTAAATAAAATAAGATAAAACAAAGTCATTCACAGTATAAGTCATTCACATGTCTGATGGGATTCCTTGCAAATTATAAAAATATGTAAAATATAAAATACAAAATAAGATTGCCTTAACCAAAATGTATCATATTATCTCATATTAATTAAAATTAGTTTTTCCAAATCATTACACCTGCATGTAAATTTAAACATTTTAATATTTTTCAAATTGCGCGTGATATGCAAAACAATAGTTACGTGTATATAAAACCTATTTCAAACTAGTCGGATTATTGTTTCATTAATTCCCGTAGAAGGGCGTATGTGCCCGAAAGCTAGTATTATATTCGTTCTAATAAAAGATACGCAGCCCTCGAAGCTTTGTTTTATTCATTTATAATGATTACTACAGCCTGATATGTATTCCTTGCTTCCTTATGAACACAAGGTAATAAGACCAAATCAAATAAATAGTGTGTGACATTTCTGTAACAAAGCTGTTACCGAAACATCACACACTATTTATTTATTTGGAATTTGGTATTATTACCTTGTGTTTATAAGCTATAATCTAAATTGTGCCTTATTCCTTGCTTCCTTAATTATTTTCTAGAGGCCTATATTTATTTATTTTGGTTCAAAATCACTTTATTAGGTACCGCTCAACAAGAGCAACCTAGTTCATGATAATTGAAACAGTGAATAATATGTGAAGGTTATATTAAACAAAATGTCAACGCGGGATTCAATCCCGGTTCATGGCTGTCGGGAATCGAGAGTGTTACCCAATCGTCCACCGACTTATTTTTATTTATTTATTTGTTTGTCTTCTTATTAAATATATATTTTTAGAATATTTTGTCTCCATTTGTATAATATTTAATATAAAATATTTTTTATATCTATAGAATTTTATAAAATTATGTAAAATAGTATTTGATTATATTTAACTTGTGTTCTATTGGCGAATCATTATACCAGGTTTTCTCCCGTAGAAGGACGTGCTAGAGAATAAAAATGTTTTGAAAAGACACTTTTCCCTGGAGGCATGATTAATTTTACTCAATACATCCACGATAAGGCACAATTTGGATTATAGATTAAAAACACAAGGTAATAATAACAGTAACTATTTAAATCATGCTGTGGTAAATTTCTCATTCAGTACTTTTATCTGAAGATGGTAACAATGCTGAAACACACTATTTATTTGGTCTTATTACCTTGTGTCAATACGTCCACATTATTGATTTAGTTGGTCTTGTTACCTTATTTAGCATTATTGTTTCTTTCTTCCTTTTTTTTTTCAATAAGAACAATTTAATACTGCCCTGATTGCAATGATAAAAAATATGGTTCATCAGTGGTTAACAACGGTGTCATCTACCAGACTGTTTTACTTTTGTATTGGGTTTTAGGTTATATAGATACAGTAGAACCTCTGTGAGAGGACACTCACGCTAGAGGACACCTCTCTACAAAAGACAATTTTCATTTGTAAAATTACCATTTTTACTATTTAACAGGGGGGGTCGGTGGAAGGCTCGGTAAACCGTTTGGTTTTCGACCACTAGGACCCGGGTTTGATTCCCACATTGGACACTTTTTTCTGTTTAAAAAAAAAAAATGCTCCAATGGCCCCCGATTCTTGCAAAAGTCCAACCCCACCAGCGAGTGCAAGTAACCAAACGGGGCTCTGGCATTTGTAAGTGCAAAGTCGAACTGCTTTTCACATGTGTAGACATGTGGTGCGCTTACAGTAAAAGCAGTCGCTAACTACCCACCATGATTATCATGGCCTGTACCACGTGTACTAGGGATAAGCAAAAAAAAAACTATTTAACAACTCTGGTATGAGGACACCTCTCTACAAAGGACAGTTTTCATTTGTAAAATTATCATTTTTACTATTTAGTAACTCTCCAGTAAGAGGACATCTCTCCCCAAAGGACACTTTGGCTCTGTAATTAGGTCTCCTTTACAGGGAGGTTCTACTCTATATGGGTATTCTTGGTACAGGTGAACCATGCTATAACAACATTACTACAAACCACAGTTAAAACAATTGGGACTTGGTACCTGAGAACTATGATTTTTATAACCAAGTTGGGTGTTTTAATGAATTTACATAGTATTTAGGGAAATTATGGACAGTAGGGCAAAATATTCAAAGTATTGCTCTTCCACTAATAATCCACAAGTGATGGGCATTTTTGATATCAATTAATTTCCCTTAGTGTGCATGGAGTGTGTGTAATTTGCAATGCTTGCCACTAAGTAGCATGTGGGAAATGTTATGGAATTGTTGTTTTTTCTGGTGTGTATGTAAAGTTGTGACGTAAACTCAGGCTGCTCTGCCGTGTCCAGCTATCAGAGAGGCGGGAGCTTTGGCTTCATTTGATGGAAGGCATTCTAGTGGCCCCAGTGACCAAGAAGAAGACGCAGGTGCTGAGGACAGAAGCCTTCGAGGCGGGTCTCTGCTCCATGCAGGGGTGGAGGACCAGCCAGGAGGATGCCCACTCTTGCCTCGGACCTCTGGACCTGCATGGGACTGCACTGTTTGGTGTGTATGATGGTCATGGCGGGGGAGAGGTGGCTCGGTACTGTTCGCGCCATCTCCCAGACATCCTGCGTGCCCAGCCAGACTTCCTGCACGGGGATCTCAGCTCTGCCATCCAGCAGTCCTTCCTACAGCTGGACAGGACTCTCACAGACGATAAGGCCGTAGAGGAGCTCTGGAAACTGGCGGTGGACCCAGAGTGTGACACCTCATCCTCCTCAGAGGATGAAGAGGAGGTTATCTTCTCCGATGACCACAACATTAAGGTGGTCTTTGAGGATAACTTCCATCAGGAATACATAATGGAGGATGACGATGACCTTGTGGAGTTCCTGCAGGAGGAGGAAGCTGACCTGGGCTATGAGGACCAAACAGATGACGATGACTGCAGCGAGGAATACACTGAGGAGGTGAAACAGCCGGGATACACCAGCGGGACAACAGCGTTGGTTTGTCTTCTCAGGGAGAAAGAGCTCTATGTTGCCAACCTGGGTGACTCACGCTGCATCCTCTCTCGCAAGAACACCCTCATCCCTCTCACCCGGGACCACAAACCCCACGAGATCACAGAGCGGATGAGAATCGAGAGGGCTGGTGGAGAGGTGACAAGAGACGGGAGGATAGATGGGGACCTTAACTTATCCAGAGCCCTGGGTGACCATCGCTTCAAGAACAACCCAGCACTCCAACAGGAAGATCAGATCCTCTCAGCTCTTCCAGATGTCAAGGTCTCCACAGTGTCCTCAGGTGATGTTGTCATCATGGCCTGCGATGGTATCTGGGACGTGCTGACAGAGCACCAAGTGGCCTCCTTTGTCAGGAAGCGGCTGAAGAAGAAGGAAAGTCTCACCAAGATCTGCGAGCTCCTCATCCATCAGTGTCTGGCTACGGACCAGGATGCCATCTATGGCGTAGATAACATGACCTGTATCATCATCAAGATCCTGTGAATATACCTACCTTGTTGTAATCTATCTCTTGTTATATATGTTCAGAAATATAAGTTGCGTTTTATTATCCTCGAGTCTCTCTCTTTTTTCTATGTTTTATATCCTCCATGTACACACTCATAGACCAAACTTAAGGAATTGGAAAGTCTTTTAATGTTACTGGTCATCTTTTTTTTTTAAGGAGACAGAGACAATTTTGTTCTCTCATGTGTCTTCAATAAAGGTCACTGTAATATCTTTCAAAGTTATTGTTTGAATCCCGATATACATGCTGAAAGGTACAATTTATTTAGTTTTGTCCATGAGTGTATTTTTTCACAATTCAATTATATATTTTGGGGACAACACTTATGAGCCATGATCCAAACCTACATTGAATACTTCAATGCCCCTATTCTTTCACAAATCCAACCTCACCAATGGGGGGGTGTAAGTAACCCAATTAGAATGGAGAGGTGGACCAATGAGGGAGAATGGAGAGGTAGACCAATGAGTGAGAATGGAGAGGTGGACCAATGAGGGAGAATGGAGAGGTGGACCAATGAGGGAGAATGGAGAGGTGGACCAATGAGGGAGAATGGAGAGGTGGACCAATGAGAGAGAATGGAGAGGTGGACCAATGAGGGAGAATGGAGAGGTGGACCAATGAGGGAGAATGGAGAGGTGGACCAATGAGAGAGAATGGAGAGGTGGACCAATGAGGAAGAATGGAGAGGTGGACCAATGAGGGAGAATGGAGAGGTGGACCAATGAGGGAGAATGGAGATTTAGACCAATGAGGAAGAATGGAGAGGTGGACCAATGAGGGAGAATGGAGAGGTGGACCAATGAGGGAGAATGGAGAGGTGGAACAATGAGGGAGAATGGAGAGGTGGACCAATGAGGGAGAATGGAGAGGTGGACCAATGAGAGAGAATGGAGAGGTGGACCAATGAGGGAGAATGGAGAGGTGGACCAATGAGGGAGAATGGAGAGGTGGACCAATGAGGGAGAATGGAGAGGTGGACCAATGAGGGAGAATGGAGAGGTGGACCAATGAGGGAGAATGGAGAGGTGGACCAATGAGAGAGAATGGAGAGGTGGACCAATGAGGGAGAATGGAGAGGTGGACCAATGAGGGAGAATGGAGAGGTGGACCAATGAGAGAGAATGGAGAGGTGGACCAATGAGGAAGAATGGAGAGGTGGACCAATGAGGGAGAATGGAGAGGTGGACCAATGAGGGAGAATGGAGATTTAGACCAATGAGGAAGAATGGAGAGGTGGACCAATGAGGGAGAATGGAGAGGTGGACCAATGAGGGAGAATGGAGAGGTGGAACAATGAGGGAGAATGGAGAGGTGGACCAATGAGGGAGAATGGAGAGGTGGACCAATGAGAGAGAATGGAGAGGTGGACCAATGAGGGAGAATGGAGAGGTGGACCAATGAGGGAGAATGGAGAGGTGGACCAATGAGGGAGAATGGAGATGTAGACCAATGAGGGAGAATGGAGATGTAGACCAATGAGATAGAATGGAGATGTAGACCAATGAGGGAGAATGGAGAGGTAGACCAATGGGGGAGAATGGAGAGGTAGACCAATGAGGGAGAATGGAGAGGTAGACCAATGAGGGAGAATGGAGAGGTAGACCAATGAGAGAGAATGGAGAGGTGGACAAATGAGGGAGAATGGAGAGGTGAACCAATGAGTATAATGGTTAGTTGAATGGTAAAAAGGGAGAATCTGTGATAAAAACCTATATACATGTTGGGTTCTTGTCTGAATTTGTTAAAACTGGTGTTTTATGTGGCTCAATCTTTATCACAACTAGTAAATTTTTTATTAAGGTGATAAACATGATACATAATAAAGAGAGAGGCCTCTTCTTTCAATACATAATATTAATATAACCAGTTATAATTCAACACCAACTCACCATTCCTTCCATGTTTTGACAACAAAATATGACGTTTTATGTAGCAGCAGATTATTGGGAACAGTTAGGAGATAAGGTGTATTGAGGTCAGGTCAAGGTCGTCGACGGTGGTGTGATTCCAGCTATTTCTGTCGACCTTGATCTCCTTGAATGTAGCATTCCACCAATCAGATCACACTGCCCATGTAACCTTAGCTGTGCCCTCTCTCACTCTATTCTCACGCAGTCTACCTGCTTAATATGAGATAGACACTTTGACAATGACAAAATAATTTTCTTGACATCTTGTCAATCATGCAAAAGTGCACTGTCTGCCCTATTTTGTAAAGATAATTATATATTAAAAATAAAGAAGGCATCTCCTGACCACGAGCACAAGTGCTTTTTAGATGGCAGAGCACCATAATTATATATATATATAGTAGAACCTCCCTGTAAAAGACACCTAATTGCAGATCCAAAGTGTCCTTTAAGGAGAGGTGTCCTCTTACCAGAGAGTTTCTAAATAGTAAAAATGATAATTTTGCGAATGAAAACTGTCCTTCGTGGAGAGGTGTCCTCTAGTGTCCTCTCATGGAAGTTCTAATATATATTATATAAAGAAAGATTTTCTGCTGCATTTTTAGATCATGTTGAGGATTATAGTAATGCAGTTATTTACTGGTTCTTTTTAGTACTATATGGTATTGGTGATGCAGTCGTGGCTAGAATCTTGAAAATAAATAATAAAATAGTAAAGATTAGAAATTGCTTTAATTGAGCTAAGAAATATATGAACATAATTTGATAAAAGTATTGCCTGGCTTAAGGCGTAAGAATAAATAAAACAAAATATTATTTACATAATTACAAAGTTTTGGGTCGGCCAACGGGGAAGAACAACAATGTGTATTTATAGAGAAAGCGTGACCTCTGGCGGTCGATTTATACAGAGTATTTATATCTATGAAATATATATATATATATTTTTAAATAAAACAATATTTTAATATAACATTTTAAATAATACCTTTATATAACATATATATATATATGATACTATGTACAATGAATATGACGCCTCTACCACCGCTGTAGAGTTTGGTGGAGAATCACCAGTGGGTCTCCAGCGACACCATGCATTTCGCCATCTACGAAGAATACGTAGATCGCATGCTTCTCTGCTGAGGAGATCCACCTTGAAGAACAAAGTGAGAAGTAGACCAAGGAAGTATTGATAATCTAATAGAATGGTGTGGAATTAGAAGCTGTGAAGATAATAATAGATTGGTGTTCTATAATGGCTCACCTCTATTATCAGAGATGGTTGTGTTACAAACACAGAAATTTGTCTACCTGCTTAATATGGGATAGATCTACCTTGAAGTGAGAAGTAGACCAAGGAAGTATTGATAATCTAATTGAATGGTGTGTAATTAGAAGCTGTGAAGATAATAATAGATTGATGTTCTATAATGGCTGTCCTCTATTATCAGAGATGGATGTGTTACACACAGAAAGTTGTATACCTGCTTAATATGGGATAGATCTACCTTGAAGTGAGAAGTAGACCAAGGAAGTATTGATAATCTAATTGAATGGTGTGGAATTAGAAGCTGTGAAGATAATAATAGATTGATGTTCTATAATGGCTGTCCTCTATTATCAGAGATGGATGTGTTACACACAGAAAGTTGTCTACCTGCTTAATATGGGATAGATCTACCTTGAAGTGAGAAGTAGACCAAGGAAGTATTGATAATCTAATTGAATGGTGTGGAATTAGAAGCTGTGAAGATAATAATAGATTGATGTTCTATAATGGCTGTCCTCTATTATCAGAGATGGATGTGTTACACACAGAAAGTTGTCTACCTGCTTAATATGGGATAGATCTACCTTGAAGTGAGAAGTAGACCAAGGAAGTATTGATAATCTAATTGAATGGTGTGGAATTAGAAGCTGTGATGATAATAATAGATTGGTGTTCTATAATGGCTGACCTCTATTATCAGAGATGGTTGTGTTACAAACACAGAAATTTGTATACCTGCTTAATATGGGATAGATCTACCTTGAAGTGAGAAGTAGACCAAGGAAGTATTGATAATCTAATTGAATGGTGTGGAATTAGAAGCTGTGATGATAATAATAGATTGATGTTTTATAATGGCTCACCTCTATTATCAGAGATGGTTGTGTTACAGGGTGATGATTGTATTGTTACATCACCCATTGTAAGCTTTGTCTTCCCTACATCTGTAGACACAGCTGTGCTGAATCCACAGATTGGATCTACAGTCCTGTAGACAGATAATATACTCGACTGGTAGATATAATGTTTGGAGATAGTTCTGAAGGTTTACACAGAAGCAATAGTTTATCCATCCTTCTATTTTAAAGTCAAAATTCTCTAAAACATCTTCTTTCTATGCCCCTATAGGCAAAATATTTTTGTTTAATCTCACTATAATGCCATCATTTGGTACCAAGTGGGAGTCGGTAGAAGGCTGGTGAAACCGTTTGGTTTTCGACCAATACGACCCGGGTTTAATTCCCGCATTGAACACTTTTTTCTGATTTAAAAAAAAAAATGCTCCAATGGCCCCCGATTTTTTCAAAAGTCCAACCCCACCAGCGAGTGCAAGTAACCAAACGGGGCTCTGGCACATTTGTAAGTGCAAAGTCAAACTGCTTTTCACATGTGTAGACATGTGGTGCACTTACAGTAAAAGCAGTCGCTAACTACCCACCATGATTATCATGGCCTGTACCACATGTACTAGGAATAATTTTTTTTTTAAATGTTATTATGGTATACTACCCTTCTCTAAAGAACACCTAGTGTTGTAATACCTGTGTACTAAGTGCAATTCTCAACCTACAACCCCAAAACATTATTGACTGTATTGACTCATCCATTGATGAGCTCTACTCTTCCCTGGCAGACACCATCAACAAGCTTTACAAGCTTGATACCTTAATATGATTGAGTGGAGATAAGAAAGAAGAAGACAATACCTAGTTACAGAGCCAAAGTGTCCTTTAAAGAGAAGCCTTCTTACCAGAGAGCAGATAATTGATAAAAAGGGGAATTTTGTTGATATCCTTTGTAGAGAGATGTCCTCTGGTGAAAGTATCTTCTCATGGAGGTTCTACTGTTTAACCATGCTATTATAACCAAGGTATTATAAACAATGGTTACTTTAAACCTGGAACCTTAAAATTATGATGTCATTACCACCTTGTTGTTATAAGGGTAAATTGTATTTAAGAATTTAATTAAAAAATCAAAATTTAGTTGTTCTGATAAATGGCACAAACCATCAACATCCTTCAATTGCATGATTAGATGCTATTTTTTTCCCCTAATTTTACTACCTGAGATCCGAGTACTATTTTAATTTTGTGAAAAAAATAGTACAAATGTGATATTGTACTGGGATAAGGTGCATAAATTATGAAGAAGACATCTTATCATGCAACTGAAAGTTTCTTATGGCTTGCGCCATCTATCGAAATAAATATCAACGCGTCCGTGGTTAGCTATTCTTGATTAATCAAGAATGGGTATTTGGCCAATTCTGGAATAATTAAAAATCAACGAGAATAGTTTATATTTATTCCAATAGATGGCGCAAGCCATTAGCAACTTTCAGTTGCACAATAAGGAGATGCCTTTTTCATTTTTTACTTTTGTTCTTTTTTTTCATAGTTTTACATTTCAACACACTTTTGGCTTTAAATAGCCATTCCTTGATATTTCAGGTAGCCTCTAGGACCTGCTTTTTTGGTCTTTGGAGTACAGTCTGCACCACAGTAACAAGTAACATCATCGGGAGACCACCTGATCTCCAGGCATGGATCTTCGGGACTGGGCAGGAGGACGACGAAATGGCCATCCTTGCGTCAGCGAAGTGCCAAATTTATCGGTACTTCGTGCAGGTGGGGCTGGGTGGTGGAATTGAGGACATCGCCTGGAAGAGGACACTTGTACGGTGGGGAAGACTCCCCGGCTGAAAATTTAAACTTGTAAATATTAATTCTTCTTTAAATTATTATATAATAAGGCAAAATAGCCTAGCTGCGGAAGCTTTAGACTTTAGAACCTGATGTCCCTGGTTCGAACACACTTTTCTCTATCTTTTTATTTTCTCTAATTATTTTTGTGGTCTCTTCCTCATTTTGTAAATATTGACTGAGTTGTCAATAAATTGGTTTATAATTATCAATTTTCATAGTAACAAGGGCCAACAACCTGACTATTGACCATAGATTTCTGGATTTATCAAGTGATGGAGTTCAGTCAAGATTCTGGAATAAAATAACACTCAATGGTTATTTGAAATTTTGAAAATTGAGGGATACAGTAAAACCTCTCTGTAAAGGACACCCAATTGCAGAGCAGAAGTGTCCTTTATGATGAGATGTCCTCTTACTGGAGAGTTGTTACATAGTAAAAATGGTAATTCTGACAATCAAAACTGTCCTTTGTAGAGAGGTGTCCTCTAGCCAGTCTCCTCTCATGGAGGTTTTACTGTATATGGCTCTATAAAATTGAATAAATGATTTATTCGGCTAGATTGTTGAAAGCCAACTTCCTGTTGTATGAACAATAGATACTTAAGTTTAATAACTTTTGCCAAATTTCAAAAATAAATTCAAATGACACATTGTCACATATTATACATATGATACACCATCTGTTATAAAAAATTGAAACTATTTTGGAAGCATTTGATTCTTTTTGAAATTGAATAATTTTCTACTGCCCTTACTCTGCAATGATAAATTACTGAGAGGGCCTGGCTCATCAAAGGTGATCCCTCCCAGCAGTTTCACCAGTTTATAATAGTTTATTTATTATGTTTATAAAAAATAAATTTTTGACTCTATGTATGTACATATATCAATGAAATCTATTAACATTAATATAGGTTTGCAAATACAGTAGAACCTCATCAAACACTCTCTTTTATAGCAGTATGGTTATAACAACATGATTTTAACAAAATAAATTCTCTGGCCTCTCTCTTTAAAGGCCACTTTGGCTCAGAAACTAGTTGTCCTTTACATAGAGGTAGTTCTACTATACTATTATTGTGCCTTCTACAAGCTTCGGTAAGCTTTTTAAGGCATAACTCATAGTTAGGTGTCTCCGAGCAACCCGCCGCAGAGGAGGGCCAAGGAGAGGGCTGGAGAGGCGACGGCGAGGCCGTGGGCGCCCCGGGGGAGTAGAGGGCTAGTGCACGCCGTTTTGAGGGAACCAAGGCAGCGCCAAGCACAACTAAAGCGCTGCAGGCTTCAAAAATAGTCAAGAAATCATTTCAGGGAACAAGATCAGGCGATCGAGACCCAGATCTCAGGAGGTCTGGCTTTTATCGTCTGGCTTTTTTTAGAGGTAGTTCTACTGTACAATGAAACATTACTGTTCTTACTGCAATGATAATGTGATAAGGCACAATTTGGATTATAGATTAGAACTTCAAGGTATTAAGACCAAATAAATTGTTTGTTTTTTCTTTTTGCTTATCCCTAATACACATGATACAGGCCATGATATCATGGTGGGTATAAGTTGGCAACTGCTTTTATTGTAAGTGCACCACATGTCTACACATCAGAAAAAAATGGTGTTATAATGACTGTAAATGATCATATTTTTACTTGTACAAAAGTACAAATAGAGAATAAATTTCACTTTTTCAAGTTTTGTCCATGTGTGTACATTTGTATAAGGCATGTTATCTGTAGGTAAGACTAGGAGCAATTTCACTTCTTTTTTTTCTTTTTTTTTTTTTTCAAATATAATTCAACCTCCATGAAAAGACACTCTTGCTAGAGGATACCTCTGTGCAATTTTCATTGCCAAATTACCATTTTTACTAATGGGCCCTCTTTAAAGGCCATTTTGACTCAGAAACTAGGTGTCCTTTACAATGTAAAGTGTTGCAGTGTCCTGCAATGATAATGTGATAAGGCACATTTTGGATTATAGATTAGAACTACAAGGTAATAGGTATAAGACCAAAACCAAATAAATAAATAGTGTGTGATGTTTAGGTTACAGCATTGTTACCATCATCAGACAAAAGACTAAAAAAATGAATAAAATAATTACTGCAATGAAAAATATTTTTGAGGGTCTGGCTCTTCAGTGGTGAGTTAAGTAAGTATTAATACAAGAAAACAAGACCTAATCCAAATAAATTAATAATGTGACATTTTGGTAGCAACGTTGTACCATCATCATACAGAAGAATAAATTTGTTAAATTATTTTATTCTTTTGTCTGATAATGGTAACAATGCTGTTACCGAAATATCATACACTATTAATATATTTGGATTAGGTCTTATTTTCTTGTACAGTAGAACCTCCCTGTAAAGGACACCTAATTGTAGAGCCAAAATGTCCTTTAGGGAGAAGTGACGTCTTACTGGAGAGTTACTAAATAGAAAAAATGGTAATTTTGTAAATGAAAACTGTCCTTTGTGGAGAGGTGTCCTCTAGTGTGAGTGTCCTCTCATGGAGGTTCCACTGTATCTATAATCCAAATATTGTGCTTTATCATTTAAGTAGGTATTGTTCTCATTGTGCTTTTATATAGTCAAATAGTTTAAGGCATATTGTTTATAAAACGACATTTAAAAATTATGCCGCATGAGTTTCTTTTCAATGAAAAATCGAAATTTATTTTAAGGAGAAATAACGACTATTTCTAACTTTAGGGATGAGGTATGAAAAGATGAATTGTGAAGAGTAATGATAAACGGAAAAATAAAAGTTTCCAGGGATGGGAATATTGTTTATGTTTCTAATCAATGATCCAAATAGTACCATATTCCTGGTATTTAGTAAAACTATGTAGACTCTATATAGTGTGAGAAGCACTATGGCACCAATACAGCTGCTAACCCTAAAAGTCAGCCACCCTACCCTACAATGGCCTGAATGGGGTAAAAAAGTCGTCCTGACCTACCACCATTGTGTTTGAACTGGGTCAATTCCGGGAGCAACTTCTTTCTCTGCAGACGTTTGTGGAGTTTTTATTGTTGTTGTGTGTGTGTATAGCTAAATAATATCAATTCATATTAATGGATGAATTATCCCAATTTAACTCAGCTTCACCAACAGTCTTTGATTTCCAGACTTAAGTCTGGTCATCTACAGACAATGACCTTCCAGAATGGTTGCAAGGTTTTCCCCACTATGTACTAAGTGTCAACCTGCAACCCCAAAACACATTATTAACTGTGGCTAAATCAATGAATAGTTGATTTCTGTTCTACCAGATGGCGCTCTGCCCTTCTGAAAAGCACATATGCTCCTTGTCAGGATATTTCTTTTTTTATTTAAATAACAACACCTGACCTTTTTATTATTATTTTTTTTCTATTGTTTTTTTCATTATTGACTGTATTGATTCATCCATTGATGAGCTCTACTCATCCCCGACAGACACCATCAAAAGTCTCAAGCTTTACAAGCTTGATACCTTAATATGATCGAGTGGAGATACGAAAGAAGAACTCAGCTTCACTATAACATGGAGTCTATTCATCATGATTAGGTGCAATTTGGATTATAGAAGAAAATATAAGGTATAACAAGACCAAATAAATAAATCATGCATGATGTTAAAAAAAAAACAAGTTGTTACCATCTTCAGACAAAAGTACAAAGTAATAAGACCAAATCCAAATAAAAAATTATTGTGATGTTTCTGTGAGAAATTGACAATTCTTTTGTCTGATGATGGTAACAACACCGTTATCGAAACATCACACAATTTATTTGGATTTAGTCTTATTTTCTTATTGTTTTTATTTATTTTGTTAACATTGTTGTTGTTTTTGTTTCTTTTATGGTTATAATGTTGTCATTTGTTTCTTTTGTTGGTACCATTGTTTTTTGTTACTTTTGTTGTTGTTATTTGTCTCATTTG
Organism: Cordylochernes scorpioides; assembly: GCA_030710605.1. Classification (NCBI taxonomy): domain Eukaryota; kingdom Metazoa; phylum Arthropoda; class Arachnida; order Pseudoscorpiones; family Chernetidae; genus Cordylochernes; species Cordylochernes scorpioides. The sequence continues at coordinate 4,019,077 of CP092869.1, read as the reverse complement.
TTGTTCCATTGTTGTAATTTGTTTCTTTTGTTGTTATAATTTTTATTTTATTTGTTTCTCTATTTTCATTGTTATTACCATTGTTGGTTTTTTGTGTCTGTTATTGTTAGCATTATTGTAAAGCAAGCTAAGAAACAATGTTCCAGGTAGAAGTGTCATCATGGTAGTTGACCCATATCAGAGATTACTCACCGAGCTACATCCCATCTACCAGTCCGGCCTCTCCCCTCAGCTGATTGCAGCCTTCACAGATGTCATCAACTCCAGACGAACCCTCGGACGTCTACGTAATGTCCGTGGTCTCATCTATGTGCTGCAAGAACGTCAAGCAGTCCATAGAGACTGCGTGGGTCCTCTCATCCAAATCCTGGAGATACTGGGCCATCAGGATCTTGTAGCCTTGGTGGAGAGCTACAGAATTCTGGTGGGAATAGGACAGGAGCAGTGTTTGGCCTGTGGTCCTGATCCTGCCACTCCTGGTGAGTTCTCATGACATCCCCCCACCATGTCTATTCAGAGATCAGGAATTGTCCCAGTTCAAACACAATGGGACAAGATAGAGATCAGGTTTTTACCCCATCCAGGCCATTGTAAGTATAATGGCTTGAATGTTCAATAAACAATATAGAAAAGCATTTTACCTTTTTTTTTTTTTATCCCAAGTACACGTGGTACAGACCATGATAATCATGGTGGGTAGTTAGAAACTGCTTTTAACTCTAAGTGTACCTCATGTCTACACAGGTAGAGAGCAGTTTGACTTTTGCACTTACATGCACTCACTGGTGGTTGAAAGAATCAGGGCCATTGGGGCATTCTTTTTTTTTTATATAAAAAGTGCCAATTGCGGGATTCAATCCCAGGTCGTAGCAGTTGAAAACCAAAGGTTTAGACCACCCGATTGATTTGAAAAAAACTAGTTTATTAATTTTTAGAATTAAGCTTAGATTCACCTACGGTCGGGTAGGGAGGAGGACTTTTAGGGTTAGCAGCTCCTTCATGGTATTGGTGCCATAGTGTTTCTCACTATATAGAGCCCACATGGTTTTACCAAACACCAGGAATATGGAACTATTTGGATTATTGGTTAGTGTAACAATTCCCTGCCTGGCATTTTATATTTCTCAGGGAGTATCTTCTTCTTTCTTATCTCCACTCAATCATATTAGGGTATCAATTTGTGACCCTTGATGGTGTCTGTTTGACAACCATCATGACTGGGTGAAGTAGAATGCGTCTGTCTTTGTCATTAAGACTGGGAGCACTACTCAGTAGCAGGCCGACTTAGCTCCAAAAGAAATGGCCGCCTCTGACATGAGGAACAGACGCCATGTGCAGCCGCTCCTAACATGGAGTACAAACGCTGCTAATCCTGTATCCCTGGATCAGGAGCCCTTACAGGGTACTATCAGCTGGGCCAGCTGAGCCCAGGTTTTTTAGTGAGCTTGTTACTGCTCCTCCTCCTCCTTTTTATCTGGGCTTGGGACTGGCAAAGGTGGAGTTCTCAGGGAGTATTAAACATGAGAGTTAAAAGCATAGAGGACAATGATCCTCAAGTGATGCCTTAGCATCAACATTGATATTCACTTTGGAATTCATTTTCTTCAGCTCTTAGGAAACTTCTTAGGTCCATTGAAGTCTATCAAAAATGATAAGGCACAATTTGAATTATAGATTATAGCTACAAGGCAATAAGACCAAATACAAATAAATAGTCACTTTTGTCTGAAGATGGTAACAACGCTGTTACAGAAACGTCACACACTATTTATTTATTTGTATTTGGTCTTATTACCTTGTGTTTATAATCCAAATTGTGTCTTATCACTGTACATCCTGATGTTTTTCAGGATGCTGCCATCAGTTATGCATGACAATTGACAATTAGAAATAGTTAATGACATCTAGTCAACAGTAGGGAGAAGGTTTACAGCCATTTTTAAAATAGGGAGAAATATATACAACAGACGGGGGGACGTCTGGATTTCATCAGGAGCTTAAAGCCGCCTTGAGTTCGGACAGGCCGTTGTGGATTATGGAATCCATGTCCTCAGCATGCTCGATGACAGTGTTGAGGAATTCGACAAGAATAATCTTGTGTTCAGGCAAGAGATATTTTTTGATATAATTTATATCATCGCGGTAAAGAATCGTGAACGTAATCTCTGGCCTGACCCATTTTGTTTCATATAGGGGGCTCAGGATAGTTGTATCATTCAGTAGTTTGAGTAGATTGTTTATCTGGTACTCGAGTTTCAGGTATAAAGCGTCAATATCATCAGTGGGTATAGGAGTTGTCTGGAGAATCAGTTATGTATGTATGTATGTTGCAGCGGCTGCAGTGGGTCCATATCAGCGTCTGTTGAACCAGCTCAGTCCTATCTACCAGCTCCCTTTGTCTCCTCAGCTCAAAGATGGTTTCCGGACCATTGTAGGGTCTTATCGAACACTCAGTCAACTACAGAATGTCGTGGACTTGATCCATGTACTGGGGGAACGTTGGGCAATTCATCGAGACAATGTTGAAATGCTGGGAGCTATTCTTCAGCATCTGGGGAAGTCCGTTGTCCTGGTGGAACACTACGGCCGTCTGATAGCAGATCCTATGGCCCCGTGTCGCTGTGGGGTGAGGAGGGTCTGGCCACTACCTACCATTGCTGCTCCACCTCCTGACAGTAAGTTGCTGAGTCAACACCCGGAGGAAGATTCTGCAAAACTTTTAGACTTTCTTCCCGATTTCTAACTACCTCTCAATATTGGTTTACCATTTTCTTCACATGTAATTGTTTGAATTGTAATAGGAGCTGGTCTAGAGAGGACCATAGATTCTTGGGAGACTACGAATCTAGATATAGAAACTAAGTCTTCTTTACATTGGTCTACCATTTGCTACACCTGGTATTGTTTGAATTGTAATAGGAGCAGTTATAGAGAGGGCCAAGAGTTCTCAGTAACTGATGAATGTAGATATAGAATCTTGAAGAAGGAATAAAAGTTTACGGCGACAAGTTTCTTTTATTTGTGCTGTATAATCTGCAAGCTTTCGGACTTTGACGTCCTTCAATGGGTAACAGGAAAAGTTGTCTGTTGAAAGACGTCATACTCTGAAAGCTTGCCGATTATACAGCACAAATAAAAGAAACTCGTCGCCGTAAACTTTTATTCCTTCTTCAAGATGATGTCTGGCAATTCCTGCTCTTGTATTTAGATATAAAATCTAAGTCTTTTTTACATTGGTCTACTATTTGTTGCAAGTGGAATTGTTTGATTGCTTTGTGGGATTGATTGCTTTCACTTTGTGACATTCTCTCCCTTTGCCTGTGCATGCTCTCACTTTGGCTGTGTGTGATTTCACTTTGGCTGTGCGTGATTTCACTTTGCCTGTGTGTGATTTCACTTTGCCTGTGTATGATTTCACTTTGCCTGTGTGTGATTTCACTTTGCCTGTGCATGATTTCACTTTGCCTTTGCATGATTTCACTTTGCCTGTACATGATTTCACTTTGCCTGTGTGTGATTTCACTTTGCCTGTGTGTGATTTCACTTTGTCTGTGCGTGATTTCACTTTGCCTGTGCATGCTTTCACTTTGCCTGTGTGTGATTTCACTTTGCCTGTGTGTGATCTCACTTTGCCTGTGCATGCTTTCACTTTGCCTGTGTGTGATTTCACTTTGCCTGTGTGTGATCTCACTTTGCCTGTGCGTGATTTCACTTTGGCTGTGCGTGATTTCACTTTGCCTGTGCATGCTTTCACTTTGCCTGTGTGTGATTTCACTTTGCCTGTGCATGATTTCACTTTGCCTGTGCATGCTTTCACTTTGCCTGTGCATGATTTCACTTTGCCTGTGCATGCTTTCACTTTGCCTGTGCATGATTTCACTTTGCCTTTGCATTCTCTCTCTTTGCCTGTCACTATGCCTATGAATGCTTTCACTTTGGTCATGCATTCTGTCACTTTGGTCATGCATTCTGTCACTTTGCATATGCATGCTATCATTTTGCGCATGCATACTATCATTTTATGCATGCTGTCATTTTACATATGTATGCTCTCACTTTGCATATGCATGCTTTCACTTCACTTTCCTCATGCATAATTTCTATTTTCTCATGCACGCTGTCATTTTGTGCCTGTGCATTCTCTCACTTTGCCAATACATGCTGTCTTCCCACACATGCATGCTGTCTCTCTGAACATAAATTCATACCTACCTATACAACCTGTTGTTTTTCAGAGTTGGATCAAGCCATTGAATACCTTTCTGAAGAACTGGGATCTGACTGGAAGTGGCTGGGCCTCCACCTAGGCCTGACTTTGGAGTTCTTGAATCAGATTCGGCAAAATCATCCACAGGATTGTCGCCGTCAGATTCTGGAAGTTCTGCAGACCTGGAGGAAGACAAAACCTGCCCAGCCTGTCCAAGTCTTGATAGAAAAATTGCGAAAGATTGACATGAACAAGCTAGCTAATGAACTGATGAAATTCCAATCCCCCAGCTAACGCCAACAGAAGATACTACAGTATATATACTATAGATGGAAAATTTGCCGGGAGGAAATTAATCCATAGAAACACAGGGCGCATCTCCCGTCGTCGTCTCGACCGTCGCCCTAGACTGACGAGGGCCATTAGCCCGAAAGGTCTCTAGGTGGACGCTTCTCAGTTTGCCAAAGCTGGTGTTGTGGCTTTGTCACCGACCCGAGGCCACTAGTTGCGGCGATGGTCAATATATGGCATCAGTTTTTGACATTTATTTTGACGGGAGAGGTGCCCTGTGTTTCTATGGAGTATCTATACTGTTAAATTTGTCATTTATATATGTGTATTTTCCTATGATATAAATCATCAAAACTACCTCTGCAGACCTTACTGCATCGATAGAAAATATGAGAGTGCTCTTGTGGTTCATCAAATATTTTCTATCATCACATCTGTGATGGTATCTGCAGAGTTAATTTTTTGTGATAATTTAGATCATAGAAAACCCAAAAAAATTTGCTTAAGTTTATATCAATTCTAAAATACATTCTAACTTTAAAAATTCCAAGCCCAAGGGATTTTTGAATTATCCAAAAACTCGAATTAAAAACGGAAATTATATTTATAGGAAATTCTAGGGACCAAGATAAATATTCAAATTAAAGATGTTTGAATTACCCAAGTTCGACTGTATATTTAAAAAGTATCTACTGAGAGGACTTCCTACCAGTGGTTTTACCAATTCAATTTACCAGAATGCTCTATTTTTGAACAGTAGAACCTCTCTGTGAATGGCACCTAGTTGCCGAGCTAAAGTGACCTTACCAGAATTCCTCACAATTAAACCATGTGGATTATGTATATGGATGATAAAGGTTATTGTTATATATATTACAACAAAAAGCCTTTTATTGGGGACCTATGCCATACACAGGATTCACCCTGGTGATAACCACCCAGAAAAAATTAGTTATTTACAGTTAATTCTTCATTTCCATTTCCATTTACACATGGCTCTCTTTCCTCAGGTGTTTCTTCTCTCACACAGAGTCCTGTAAAATATATATATATTTGTGATCGAATGGAAGGGTGCAACTGTTATACTTACATCCCCAAGAATTAGTCCAACCAAGTGAACAGCAACCATGACTAGCATTGCCATTCGCCTGCGATGTCTGCCATGTTTATTTTTGTACAGTTTTTATAGATGGATGAATTTGCATATTTACATTTTAACACAAGCTTAACATATTTACATACTTATTTTGGCAAAAAGAAATTATACATCTTGGATATTATACAAATTATGACATATATATATATATATTATAAATCAATGATTACTCTGTGTAAATATCTATTTTATCAATATAATAGTTTGAAAACACTGTTGTATTGTTGTCTGTTGAACTTAGATAATATTGTCTACTTTGCATATCTGTTTTAAAAGGTTTAAGTCTACCTTCCAATAATGGCATGTATAACAATTAATTTTAATTGATTATTCTGAACTGGAATGAACCAATAGAATTTAAACACAAGGTAATTATTTGGTGTGTATATTTTTATAATTAGGAATTAGATTTGTATAAATTGTTTGATTCAACTTTATATGGATCTTTTTACATCATGATGTTTTCATTCTACTTTTTAATTGTACTTGTTTATAATGATGATGTTTATTCACAGATTAATAGGATATATATTTAGTCCCAAACAGTAATAAGACCAAATAAATAAATAGTGTGTTGACAGTATTTATTTATTTGGATTTGGTCTTATTACCATGTGTTTATAATCCAAATTGTGCCTTATCGCCAATAGAATTAATTAAAGCTTCTGTTTGTCTAGACCACCTAAATATCAACAGAATAGTTATTTAGAGTCTGACCTTGCTACATTACTTGGGACCATATGATTGTTATAAACCAGAGTTGAAACAATCGCAACACTTTAAACTTGGAACTTTAAAATTTTGATGTTATAGCCAAGTTTCTGTTATAAAAGAGGCTGTTATAACAATGGTTCATTTTATATGGATGGATAAAGATCTTATAAATAATTTTGGATGTTGACCACAAATTTACTAATGAAATATAGTAAATAATTCCCTTTTTTGGAATATCTTGAAACTCCATTATGATTCCAATTGTACTCTGTCTGATTAAATAAATTTATTTTTTTACTTTTAATTAATATTTTGACATCATTTTTACATCATTGTATACATTCTCACATTCAGATCAAAACTTATAGCCATTTATTTTATTTATTTTTTTTTTTTTCTTATCCTGTATAGCCATTTATGAAGCCTTAAAATCCATCAGAAATACTAATTATCAAGATATCTGGATCCTTACTGATAGTAGAACTTCCATACAACACTTGAGTTACACAGGGGAACATAGAGTCCAAGTAAGCAGGACCATGATTTATTATCTCCAAAACTTTTTTTTAAAACCACAAAAATGCATCTTTAAAATCTTCTTAGAGGACGCCATGAGTGTGTGCCGCCGGCAATCTGCCTATAATGGTTCTGGTCAATATGGAAGAATCAAGAGTGTCCTGCACATCCTGAAAATGACTACAGAAGTGAACTGTGGGGCTATCAACGCCTGCATCGGTTCACGCGTGCTGAAGTCACTCTGGCCGCAACAGCACCTTTTAACTGTGCCACATTTTCTTGTTTCATCCATATCCGCTATAGCCATGCACTGTGGACGCGTTGAGGTGTCTGTCTGATTTGACATATGGACCAATTGGCCTTTCTGAGTTCAATCACCATACCTCTCGTAAGTAAAATCGTCTGTCTGCTGTAACTGCCTTGGCTGGCGGCAGCCTGACATTCTCTTCTGCAAAACCTTTTGCCAGAGTAAAAAAAAAGTTTCAAATGCTTTCCCTGTCAGACAGAGAGGTAGAAATATTGGCAAATTTGCAAGATCCTTCTCTTATATCTCAATCAACATGCGCGGGATAGCTGCGCAATTTTTGTCATTTACTTTATGCGTGTTTTTTTACTTTTTACTCTGAAATTTGCATATTTTTCTGCCCAGTAATTCTTGGTATTGCAAATTCAGAGACACACTGTGTAATAGTGGCACAATAATATGAGTCAATAATGGATTCCCAGTTAGAGGAGCTGATGATAAATAAAGACTGATATATTCATGTAAAAGTGTCCTAGAAAGCCAAGCATTATTTTGCCCTCCCAAAAAAAAAACGTCTTGGGAGGAGATAGGGGGGGGGGGGTAGGTGGGGGGTTGTGAACATGAAAAAGAAAATAATATAAATCCATTTCATCTGTGTGAAGGTGATTGATTCTGAAAAATTACCTAAGGGCTACTGATGCCCAGGATGAAAATTGTTCTACTTGAAGAGGTGAATATCTGACGCTATTGTCTGATATCCATGAGCCTCTTTCTTTCTCAGGGAGTTCACAAAAAAAATAACACATCCTGCTACAAAAAGGATATATAGTTTGCGTGTATCCTGCACGCACTGGGGTTAAAAAAGGAAGGACATAAACTCTGGTTATGTTTACATTATATATTTATTTATCTCTTTTGACCAAAAGAAAAACACAAAGATGAGAAAAAAAAATTAAATAAATATGCAATGACGATTGAGTGGGAAAGTTTACATATATATATCTGTTTGAACAAATTCATTATAAAAGAAAATACTTAACTTTAGTGCTTCTTTTGTTGGAAGGCTGGAAACCCCTCCAAAAAAAAAAATAATTCTTTTAGGACTACATTTTTACAAGCTTCCCTCTACTATCTTATCTATTACCGACCAGCCCCCTCCAAAAACTTGCTTGCCACTCACTTTTTTTTTTTTTTTTTTTTTCAGGGTGACCAAACAAAAAAAAAATTAAAAATAAATCTTTATCTATGATAAGAAAGACATTTAAAAGAAATAAAATTATAATAAAAAATTATCTTTCGAAATATTAATTTAAAAATATTAATTAAAAATAGAAAGCCCAAAAATAACTGCTTATTTAAAAGAAAAAAATGGAAATTTATTATTGTACTATGAGTTATTAAAAAAAAAAACTAGAAATAAAAAAGGAGGTGAAGAGATGGGCTGGTTTTTTTACAGAGAAGTCCGCTTCATTGTCCACCGGCTTTTCCTTGATTCTGTGGGTGACTTTGTGGAGGCCCCAGAAGTGGCCTCTACAATCCTTCCCCGCCAAGACCACGGGATTTGGGCTTGCGAGGGAGCAGGACTATCTCCGGGGTCAAACGTGGAGGTCATGGATGCTCTGGCTTGCGAGGGAGCAAGGCAAATCTCCGGGGTCAAAAGTGGAGGTCATGGATGCTCTGGCTTGCGAGGGAGCAAGGCAAATCTCCGGGGTCAAAAGTGGAGGTCATGGATGCTCTGGCTTGCGAGGGAGCAAGGCAAATCTCCGGGGTCAAAGGTGGAGGTCATGGATGCTCTGGCTTGCGAGGGAGCAAGGCAAATCTCCGGGGTCAAAAGTGGAGGTCATGGATGCTCTGGCTTGCGAGGGAGCAAGGCAAATCTCCGGGGTCAAAAGTGGAGGTCATGGATGCTCTGGCTTGCGAGGGAGCAATAGCACTGTCTAAAATAAAAAAATATCAAAACAAAGGGCGCCATGCATTCTATTTATTCGCCAGTTGAATGCAAGACTGGCTTTTTTTTTTAATTCCACTCTGTGACACGGATAGTATTGTGATAGGTATATCCGGAGTCTTAGGGTGCCTGGAACACAAGGGTTATAAACACATATATACATCTATTTATATGTAAGATTTGACACATTTGTGGGAAGGTGCATACCTACTAGTTAAAAAAAAATAATGCTTAGTGACTAAAATAAAAGTAAAAGAGCCAATAATGAATCCAAAACTAAAATAAATAAATAAAAGGCCAATAATGAATTCAAACAAAAATTAAATAAATGAGAAAACCAATAATGAATTCAAACAAAAAAATAAATAAGAAAGCCTATAATGAATTCAAACAAAAATTAAGTAAATGAGAAAACCAATAATGAATTCAAACAAAATTGAATAAATAAAAGGCCAATAATGTATTCAAACAAAATTAAATAAATGAGAAAACCAATAATGAATTCAAACAAAATTGAATAAAGTAAAAGAGCCAATAATGAATTCTAACCGAAAAAATAAAGTAAAAGAGCCAATAATGAATTCTAACCTGAACAATAATGAATTCAAACTGGAAAAATAAGAATAATAATAAAAGAACCAATAATGAGAAAAAAAAAAAACTGGTGACTTCACATCGACTTGACACGGTGCCTGTCAGTCAAAATTTATCTCTATCAGTTCCATGCCTTTTTCGTTGAAACATGTCCAATTCTATATGGGTTTGCTACTAACTAATTTAAACTAACATGATCAAGCTCTAAACTTGTTTAATACCTAATAAAAAATAAAATAAATAGTATTTTATCAATGTACTACCATAGTACGTCTGGTAGGGAGTCCTTTATAAAGACTGACTGGGCTGAGTTGGTTCTTCAGGATGAACACATCATCCAACTCATCATGAGTAAATACGACATTCAGCACAAAGCCTGAAATGCCAAAGACCTCACGTCCAGCACAAAGCCCGTGGCGTGATTAACTGGCCTATTCTGCACTTATTGATACCCTCGCCGAAGAGTCCTCGTGTCAGTCATCTGAAGACACTACGAAACCTCGCGCGTACCTATTAATGGTATCATACCCAACAAATGGGTCAGCGCATAGAACCGATCAAGTCCCCGACTTGCAAGACTCATCCTAATTCAGCCTTTTACCACTAACGTTATCCATATGGAAGGAAGCATACCTATAGCGCACACTTCCCCTACTGGGGTTTGAAACCAGATACCACCCAGTTATCAAACCCTACATTGATTTAATTGAATTGTATGTAGCCATCTGGTGCGCCGGTGAAAACCCGCTAAGTCCACCAAAGTTTCACACATATCAAAAGTTAACAAAAAAAAAAACTCATATTCCCGAAGGAAGCCTAACTAAAGGAGCGACTATTTTCTAATTTGAGAATTGCATTGTCCCGAGAGGCTTATATCCCTAACAAATTTGAAATCAAAATAAAATCGATCCTATTAAAATTCCCTAACACTATTCTGAATACGTAGTTTGGTCTAACAATATAATAGTTTTTAACTTTGACAACAATCACTAGTCATTCCATTCATACATCACATTCACTGACTGCATACATACTATAGTTAAAAATTGCTATAAACGCCAAATTACCTCAATTATCATTGCTAAATTTACCCTAACAATAACTAACTTCAAGGACTTCATGAAATCAAAGAAAATATTTAATAAAACTTGGGAACTAAATGCCCTTCAATATAAATTAACCTATGCCTCATACAATCTCTTACTAACTATTTATATTCAATGAATGATATCAGTCTCTACTGTAAGCTAACCTAACCTTAAAAGAATTGTAAATATCAAAGTCCCTAAATTGTTTTTGCCTCAACACCTAGTACTACTGCAAAGATAATTTAATAGGACAATTTACTAATTAGAGCGACAAAGAATAGGACATTCAACTCATGAAGGCGACAAACAATTGGAGGCGCTTCCTCCACTGATAAGATCCTATTGATTGCCCTTCTCTCCTCAAACACGCTCCAGTCACAGCAACCACTCTACACCACTAGTGCAACAACTTTATTCTACCTGTTGACTGTAGGCAACACGCAATAGTTCTAGGATATGGAATTAAAGGGCGTCTGTATATACCCAACCGATATCTGTACTAATGTGGAAACCTACACTCTGCTGCACCACTGCTCTAAACTACCTGGCTTCTGATTGTCTATGTCTACTTAATCTCAATTCAAGGGATTATTGAGCGTCATACGATGGCTCCCGTATACTCAACCTTGGACGTCACTAAGAGCACAAACAGCTCGCCGCCAAACATTACTCCGACCTCGGCAGTACATCCTTCTCTGGAGTTGTTATGTGACTCTGGAGTAAACTTGATGTCGCCCAGCTATACCTGTACATCTATTTAGCTGCTTGCGCCACCGATCCTACTGTAAACTATGCACCATACTGAAGTACTAACTCGTTGTTCATAACTGGGAAGTTATCACCTAATAGCCACTCAAGAGCGTTCTGGTTTTCCAGTCGCTTCTTGGTCAAATAATATCTTATTCTATTTAAATCTAATCTTAATACAAAATTACCCTAGACTTGAATATTTGTGCCAAATTGGTTACACCTAATTGCCAAATATTAACAAGACTGATTGTCTATACTATATGCTTTGACATGAGAAAGTTTGAAAATTTTAACATAAAATTTCAAAATTTAAGGTTTCATGAAAAAAAAAAATTCTACAAAAGAAAAAAAATTCTGCTCAATTTGGTCTCTCAAATCTAATCTTAATAAAAAATTTACCCTAAACTTGAATATTTGTGTAAATTGGTTACACCTAATTGCCAAATATTAACAAGACTGATTGTCTATACTTACAATATGCATTGAGAGAGAAATTTAAAAATTTTAACATGGAATTTCAAAACTTAAGGTTTCATGAAAAAAAAAATTCTATAAAAGAAGAGTTCTGCTTAATTTGGTCTCTCCTGATACATATTAAAGTTTTACGAATTTACGCTTTCTATACATGCACTCTCTTCGCACTACATCATGTCAGTGACTATGGCCACCGCTCACATCACAAAGTCTACACTTAATTGCTAATATTAAACAAGACTGATTGTCTACATTTACAATATGCATACTACACTTAAAAAATTCAAAATTTAAAGTTTCATGAAAAAAAAAATTCTATAAAAAGAAAAATTCTGCTTAATTTTATCTTTCCCATTTAATACATATTAAAATTTTATGAAATGACTGTTTCTTATACAGCTTTCTTAATTTACCTAGAGTGCCTATCTATGGGAAGGGTTTGTTTTACACGCATTTTACTTTACTTATATCAGGGTCTACTATATTGTTCTTTTCTTTAGTCCAGCCTGGACCTCCTTTTTAACTAAAAATAAAATAGATTAGACATCATTATATTAGATTGACCTATTTGTTCTGCTAGGGACTATGTTTGCTTACTACGCGGTAGTTCAAAATTTTACTATCAATTGCAGGCTAATTTCTCTTACACTTTTGATGGTATTATGTGTATTTTGACTTGACCTGGTTTGACACAGCACACTTTCCAATTGAAGTCTCACTAAATTGTGGAATTGCATGCTAAAATATATATATCGTTATGGTACTAAAGGTTTATCTCGTTACAACATGGCTGTCGCAGTGTTTTCTCGTGGTATGACAGAGGTGAACCGAGCCTAGACACATCTGAACAGGTGCGAGCTTGGCATAACTACATCTTGCGTAGGTTAACTTGGCATGCCGGTTAATCAATCTTGGAAATTCTGAGCGAATTGGTGCATCAGCCTGCAGGTGGATGTATATAGATTAAATCTATATTTTATAAATGATGCATATGTTTCAGATGATTTCTTCACTTCCCACCACAGTGACCCGCGCTTCAACTGGCTCATGCCACGTGGTTTTACGCTCGGTGGCGTCCATCGGGATATTATGTTTTTTTTTGTCGTTCTTCACTCACGTCCACCTTCGTAAGTATCTTTAAATCCTATTTAATATACAAATTTGTAGGCAAAATTACATTCTCCAACATCCATAGTTTAAGTCTACGCAAGATACCCTCCTAAATCTTCAAGGCCTACTCCCGACCTCCCAGAAATGTAGTCTTTGCTACTGGTTACCAATGCCTAACGTCACATTTCATAAAACTACGAAAGCCGATGTCGAAACGAGTTTTTATATCTGCTATGATGCTATAAGTTTCTTTTGTTATTGGCTTCTGCTGCCATACAATCTGAAGATAAGGTTTTTTTCTGGAAAGGCTTATCAAAAAAAAAACCAGTCAAGTGCAAACACACACGAGGTGCAATACTCTCTATCTCTGTTTATCTAAGGTTATCAAAACCAAATATCTGGTAAACTGCTAAGTTCGTATTCCGAAATAGAGTCATTTATTTCCAAAGGATGCAGGTTATATAAAATGATCTCGTTCTTTGGCTGGAGATAAAGAAAAGAAACAACAATTTCACTACTTTCATTAAAAAGGAAAACCTTCCCCACCAAATTCTGTAATATGGGCTATCATATTATAACAAAAAAAAAATCGCTATTGGATTGAATACGATAATAACTAAATAATAAAAATATAAATGCACCTATAAATGGGAGAGATAAAGCTATATGCAGTACTATTTTTAATGTGCGTGACACATGCAAAAAAATATAATCAAAGGTGACTGGAAAAAAAAAAAGGCTAGTAATCTATACACAGAAGGTTTTTCTGTCAATAAACGCTATACTGTTGTCACGCATTTCCCTCCACGGGGTTACAAATGAGAATATACAATTCTACAGAATTATAAAACACTATTTTGCGTACTCGCTACTATGCTTGACAATGAAGGAAAATTACAATATCAGTTTAAGATTCCCATGCATAAAAAGATAAAAAAATACAAGACCAGTTTAAGAGATCATCTACACTGTTAAAAAAATAAAAAATTGGGACACGTTTTTATCTAGGACTAAAATTGAACAAACATATTTATCGCATAAATTAAAGTAACCAAAAAAAAAAACTAAAGTAAATTAAAATAAATAATGGAGAAAATAAATTATTATACATAACTGTAATCTAATTGGTAATAAAACATTTTACACAAGAGAATTGCGTTGCGATGGCTTTTTTACCATAAAATTGGCCATACTGGTATCCATAAATATTATCTTGTCTCAATGACTTTTTACAAAAATTGTTTTTAAATATATTTGGCATATTATTAGAATATTATACTAAATTAAAATGAATAGATAAATAAAAGAAATGGAAGAAATATGTGGCAGGCATAGTGCCATTCCTAAAGGCTAAGCCTTTCAAAAAACGTACCTTCCCACCAAACGCTTGGTCTAGACTGTCTTTGTTAAAAATTTCCTTGTAGACGGGAAAAGCGGTTATCTTGAAACCCTTAGTGTCTCGCCGACTTGTCAATCAAACTTGCGGGGAAGGAAGTCTAGAATTTGACATTGATTGATATCTTTATTTGCTTTCCCATGGTTTCTCAGATTCTTTGCATTTTTTTTTTTTCGCTAAAAAATTTTCCTTGTAATTTTCTATCTACCAGCTAGTATAACGGAATTTTTTTAAGACTGTTAACCAATAAACACCAAAAATAAAAAATTGAGATTTCAAATACTCTAAACTGGTGTACCTTGCTAAAAAAATTACTGGTGTTGACAATATATGATTTAAAGGATAGATTACAAAATGATGCAGTGTTTTAAGTTATAACCCAACTTCTATAACGTTCAAAATTTTTATACTGGACACTTGGTGACCTCGACACATATTTGTTTAGAATTGGCAAAATTGGTTCACTTGCATGTACTTGTGGAAACTAACAACAAACCCCTGAACACCTTCTGATAAAATGTCCATTAACTTCTGATCCAAGGGAAGAGAACCAACTTTACCTGACCGATACAAATAAGCTGCTTGCAATAAAGACCAATACATCAAGTTTAATAGATTCTGCAGGATGTACATTTAGAGGCGAAAGTGCTGACTGTACATATTTCCAAGCCACTACTTATAATTGCTATATGTAAAATTTGACGTCGAACGCCTAATCCCAATGATTTCCAATGTTCAATTGTATCAATCTAAAAATACACAACACGATGCTACACAATAGGCTAAAAAAAAAACGACGTTCCATCCCCATGCGAAAATGTTCCTTACATATAGCACAAACAGCCTTAAATACAAATTTGGCATCACTGTAACTTTCAAAACTAAAATGCAAGTGGACAACTGCGGCCCTCCAGCACATCATTTGGCTTAATAAAAAACATGGCTCGTCTATATAATATTAAAAAAAAAGGCACCCCCCACAAATGTATCAAATCTTACCTTAAAAAAGAAAATGGCGGGATCCGCTCTCCACGTGGTTGGCCGCCTCGTGGACTTTCCCATTCTTTACTGGATTTTCCGTAGCCTCCAACTAGCACACATTTATCTATTAGTTTTATGCTTTAGACAGGATTTTACAAGTTACATGTTTCAAGCAGTGTTGGGGCACGTTTTTGTAACCATACCCCAACAGAAGGCGTATGTATAATCAAATCAAATGGATACATGGCTTCCCTCCCACATAGACTTACAGACCATTTTTTTTGCCCAGAAACTTAGACACTTGGTGACACCAGACTTCCATGCCGAAAGCTGATGCCTGGTAAAGAAGAAGACATCCAGAGACATCCGAGCTGGAAACTGTTGTTTCATATGTACATACATTCCCCTCACCAAAAATTTAGGTAAAGGTGACCAGAAAAAAAAAAAAGAGAAAAATGGAGAAGGAAGATCTCTAAAGACTGAACCTTATAAAATATCCTTCCCGAGAAAGGAAAGCATCACATTACAGTCCAGGTAAAAAGGGCCTGGGTCGATTTTAGCCAAGACGGGGGGGC
This sequence comes from Cordylochernes scorpioides, assembly GCA_030710605.1. Taxonomy (NCBI): domain Eukaryota; kingdom Metazoa; phylum Arthropoda; class Arachnida; order Pseudoscorpiones; family Chernetidae; genus Cordylochernes; species Cordylochernes scorpioides. The sequence continues at coordinate 4,003,033 of CP092869.1, read as the reverse complement.
GATATATATACCGTCCCGAGAAAAAGGGAGGATTGTATTTCAATCCATGTGGAAAGGGGGGGGGGGCCTGGAGTCTGAAATCTTACACTAGTGCCGTGGCTGTTTCTCTCTTTAGATTTTTTTTGTTTTGGTAATACTATATGTTCTATTTTGATGAGGCCTGGGGCGTCTATGAAATTGATACTGGAGCCGTTGGCCATTTTGATTGGTGTTTCTTTCGGCGAATGAAAATGGAGAGAGAGATGAATAAAAGAAGGTTCTTTGCCAAAAGGCAAGATTCGATCGGAGTCGCTCAGGGAAAGGACAGTCTGCAGACAGGAGACCAGACCTTTGCCGGCACTTTCGAGAAAAGGTAAGCCATTTGTCATTATGACTTAGCGCCTCCCCCCCCCTTTTGTGTAGTAGCCAACCTAGATTTCGCATGGGCCCTAAAGGGCTATAAAGTAACTTCAGGTCACCTCTATCTAAATTTTACTATGTAAATAGCATATCTCGTCAGTATAGACATGTTCCCAAATTTTAAGATATTTAAATAAATATCTAGAGAAATTTTCTTGTTTCCTCTGTTACCTATTTCATACATAATTTGCCTTATGGTGCTATTCCCACTGTTTAAATGAAATGTTGTATGTTTCTTACCTATTTGAAGGGAATGTTACTAATAATCAAGTCTCCCATAAATTACCAGCCACATACATTGCCGCGAGTGTCTGTGTTTCAGTGTTTTATAGATTGCCCAATTTAATAACGATTTCATGGGTTGTCTGATGAAATTGTATAATAGTGTCGCGGCTGTTTCCATCTTTAGACCATTGTTCTGACAATATTATATGCTCGATCCTTGCTTTAGCTCAACTCTTAATCAATTACAGAGTTTTTCCCCCCTTTTCTTTTTTATTTATTTTATTTATCCTGTTTGCACAAATTGCATTACATGTGATGATGTAAAAACATATGCCGATAGTGCATCACTGACAGCTGTGCTGGTATTATACAACATTAAGGTCTTGCTGCGGGTTATATACATGGGGTTGTTGGCCTAAATTGCTATATATATATATACTTAAGTAAGGAAACTTTAATAAGTCACATCGTGAATCCTCCCTTTTCAACTATCCAAACCGGGAACACAACAGCAGCAGGGCGCTATTTTACCGTGAACTTTTCGTGGCCATAATGGAATTGATCGTCCCACGTTGAAGGCGTCATTGAAGAGGTGAATATCTGACGCTATTGTCTGATATCCATGAGCCTCTTTCTTTCTCAGGGAGTTCACAAAAAAAATAACACATCCTGCTACAAAAAGGATATATAGTTTGCGTGTATCCTGCACGCACTGGGGTTAAAAAAGGAAGGACATAAACTCTGGTTATGTTTACATTATATATTTATTTATCTCTTTTGACCAAAAGAAAAACACAAAGATGAGAAAAAAAAATTAAATAAATATGCAATGACGATTGAGTGGGAAAGTTTACATATATATATCTGTTTGAACAAATTCATTATAAAAGAAAATACTTAACTTTAGTGCTTCTTTTGTTGGAAGGCTGGAAACCCCTCCAAAAAAAAAATAATTCTTTTAGGACTACATTTTTACAAGCTTCCCTCTACTATCTTATCTATTACCGACCAGCCCCCTCCAAAAACTTGCTTGCCACTCACTTTTTTTTTTTTTTTTTTTTTTTTCAGGGTGACCAAACAAAAAAAAATTAAAAATAAATCTTTATCTATGATAAGAAAGACATTTAAAAGAAATAAAATTATAATAAAAAATTATCTTTCGAAATATTAATTTAAAAATATTAATTAAAAATAGAAAGCCCAAAAATAACTGCTTATTTAAAAGAAAAAAATGGAAATTTATTATTGTACTATGAGTTATTAAAAAAAAAAACTAGAAATAAAAAAGGAGGTGAAGAGATGGGCTGGTTTTTTTACAGAGAAGTCCGCTTCATTGTCCACCGGCTTTTCCTTGATTCTGTGGGTGACTTTGTGGAGGCCCCAGAAGTGGCCTCTACATACTCAGGTACACACAGAAGATTAATTATACTCGATAATATTAAATTCAATGATCAAGAAGGGCCTTTTGCGCGCGCGCAAGACTATAAGCCTTTTTTTAATAGCTATTTTTACATAAATATTTTATACACATTCTCGTTAATAGCTAATTTATTTAACAAAGTTGAATTTTTGACCGATATAATTCTCATTTAGCTGTAACAAATTTATTTTAGAAGACTGTTATGTTTTCCTCTGGATTGCAATTTGAAGGAGAGAGTAAAGAGAGTGAGAAATAAAGATATACACGATTCAGATCAATGATAATGTCATAGAAGATAATCTGGGTTCTTGAAGTACTGGGGATCAATACATATTTCGCAACACTATCTTTATCAAATTCTGAATAATAATTTTAAAAAAGCTAACTGGAAACAGTATTTTTATTTTTTGCTCCCGATTTCTATTTGCTCAAAATATAAATATCTCAAAGACAATTTGAATATTCTTCAAGAAAAAGTTTATATCTTGTATATTTATAGTAGTCACATATATGCTATAGTTTTTAGATGTGTATTTTATGAAAAATATTTATTTATTTTCTCTTAGACATTAAAAATATTTATATTATTATTGGTCGCATTGGCTTAACTTTTGGTTCTTGTTATGGCCATTTTCTTCCGCTTCATATATAGTTTTTCTTAGTTTTTTTTTAAGCCATAAATATTTGTAGATTATTCGGATTAATTTACAATCAGGTAAATATTATTTTCATGATTAATAATCCTTTGTTATTCGACCTGATTTTTCTTTACAAAGTAGTACACAACCTTAAGGTAAACATAATTGACATTTGAACGCGAACTTGTTTTTTTTTTTCGTGAATGCAATATTATTACGGATTGTTAGAATATGTAAATGAAACTTATGTCAACTTATCAGAATAAGTAAACAAAGATATATTTCATTTTTTTAAATATAAAGTTATAAATAAGCACTTTAAAAAGTTTATTTTTCAAGTCTTAAAAAAATAAGCAAAATGACAATATTTACTCTATATTATTTTTATATCAAAACTTCTCAGAAGTTAGAATATAAAATAACCTCAATGAAATAAATGTTTACACCAAAATTTTTACAGAAGAACCTGCTGGTTGATAATATGCTTAGTATCCACTTCACTGTTAAGTGAGCAACACTAAGTTGGTTTCTACTCATTTTTAAAGTTTAATTTGAATCTTTGCAGTGATGTTTTATGGCTACATTAAGTTGTGCTAACCTAAAGCTAAATTAACTAAGCACAATAAAGCAGAACTAAGGATTAAATTGTACAACTGCCAACAATAGCAACGTAGGGTGATATGTTTTACCTTAGTGAAGACATTTTCAAATCATTTCAAATTTGATTTTAGAAAGGTGGGAGACACTTGTATGCTCTGTTTAAAAGCTTGCATTCAACAATTCTCCTTTACTAAATTCACTTCAAAGAAATATTGTAGGTAATGAAATAAATGTCTAACCTAAGTAAATCAATGCTTGTGGCAGAATCAATCAAAAATAATACATACTAGGTCTTGTATAATTAATTCCTGTTAATGCTGATTATATAGAAGGAAATTCTCTCTGGTACACTTTTTATCAATCATTAAAATCCATTACTGCATCTGTAAGAGATAGTTTGGTAGAATCAAACCTAACTTTACCAAGACATATCTAATGATTGCCCTACAAGAAATTAAGACCTATTCCAAATAAATTGTATGTGACGTTTTGGTAACAGCAATGTTACCATCATCAGACAAAAGAATATATTAGCTCTTTTGTTTTTATTCTTTAATAAATTATGCTTTTGTCAGATGATGGTAACAACACTGTTACCGAAACATCATACACTATTAATTTATTTGGAATAGGTCTTAATTTCTTGTAGGGCAAATATTAGATATATCTTGGTAAGGTTAAGTTTGATTCAGCCAAACTATCTCTTACAGATTCAGTAATGTATTTTAATGATTGATAAAAAGTGTTCTTTGGAGTTCCTGTTGAATGAGGTGGTGAGAAACAGAGCTGGAGCGTTTGCGTTGTTCAAATTTTGGAAGACGGCTGAAGAGAAGGGAAAGCTATATACATAATCTAATTGATGTAAATAATTACAGTAAAACCCCGCTAAGATGAACCATGGATATAACGAACCTTCCCTTATAACGAACCCATCGAAAATCCCAATTCCATTCCATTAAAATTACCATCGTTATAACGAACTTTTCACTTTTCAAACTAGCGAACTATCGCTATAACGAACCCAATTTTGGTCCCAAAATATTAAATTCTATTAAAAATACCATGCTTATAACGAACATTTAATTTTAATTCTAAAATTCCAAAATTATAATTTCCAAAACTAATTAAAATTTTGTGTGAGCTCTAGCTCACAGATCGCAATTCAAAACAAAGAATTTAGCAACATTGGGTGTTTTTATTCACGTTCTATTTTTATACTGCGCACTTTTATAAATTTTTCATGCCTTATTGAAAACTAAATTTCTTAACTCTACATTAGGAAAATTCCTTAAAACATGATTAAATTATTAAAACCAGTTTTAAAAGATAATGGAAGTGCCAAAGAAAAAGTCGCTCGTACCAAGATATCACTTGAAAAGAAATTAACCATCATAAAAGCTATTGAGAGTGGTACATTGCAAGCGGAACTTCGGAAGAAAATGAAAATGAGCAAAAGTAGCATTTCTACGATATGGGGCAAAAAAGAAGACTATATAAAAAAATGCTACAAAGAGGAATAAATCCCAACTATTGCCGCTATCGTCAGTGTCATTATCCACTTTTAGAAGAAGCCTTGTATACGTGGTTAGTACAAGCTAGGCTAAAAAACATCCCACTAAATGGACTCATTTTACAACAAAAGGCCATTTATTATGCCACGGGTATGAAATATGATGAATTTGAAGCCAGTAATGGCTGGCTTGATAGATTTAAGGCCAGAAGAAATATTATTTTTAGAAAAATTTGTGGAGAGGAAAGGGCAGTGAACCATTAGTGGTGGAAGATTGGAAAGAGAAAATTCCTTCTTTTTTGGACAAGTATTCTCCCTCCAATATTTATAACTAGACGAAAGGCCCGGGCAACGCCCGGGGTTTACCAGAGTGCGAATATATTCCAAAAACGTTGTCTTGGGTGGCCGCTATAGACAGGGTGGTCTGTATAGACAGGTGGATGTATCACACAGCCGATAATAGGGTTGCCTAGAGTGACCGCTATAGACAGGGTGGTCTGTATAGACAGGTGGATGTATCACACAGCTGTAGAGTGGTCGCTATAGACAGGGTGGTCTGTATAGACAGGTGTATGTATCACACTGCTGATAACAGGGTTGCCTAAAGTGACCGCTATAGACAGGGTGGTCTGTATAGACAGGTGGATGTAACACACTGAAGATAACAGGGTTGCCTAAAGTGACCGCTATAGACAGGGTGGTCTGTATAGACAGGTGGGTGGTCGCTATAGACAGGGTGGTCTGTATAGACAGGTGAATGTAACACACTGATGATAACAGGGTTGCCTAAAGTGGCCGCTGTAGACAGGGTGGTCTGTATAGACAGGTGGATGTATCACACAGCTGATAACAGGGTTGTCTAGGGTGGTCGCTATAGACAGGGTGGTCTGTATAGACAGGTGTATTTATCACACTGATGATAACAGGGTTGTCTAGAGTGGCCGCTATAGACAGGGTGGTCTGTATAGACAGGTGGATGTATCACTCAGCTGATAACAGGGTTGCCTAGGGTAACCGCTATGACAGGGTGGTCTGTATAGACAGGTGGATGTATCACTCAGCTGATAACAGGGTTGCCTAGGGTGACCGCTATGACAGGGTGGTCTGTATAGACAGGTGGATGTATCACACAGCTGATAACAGGGTTGCCTAGGGTGACCGCTATGACAGGGTGGTCTGTATAGACAGGTGGATGTATCACACAGCAGATAACAGGGTCGCCTAGAGTGACCGCTACGACAGGGTGGTCTGTATAGACAGGTGGATGTATCACACAGCTGATAACAGGGTTGCCTAGGGTGACCGCTATGACAGGGTTGTCTGTATAGACAGGTGGATGTATCACTCAGCTGATAACAGGGTTGCCTAGGGTGACCGCTATGACAGGGTGGTCTGTATAGACAGGTGGATGTATCACTCAGCTGATAACAGGGTTGCCTAGGGTGACCGCTATGACAGGGTGGTCTGTATAGACAGGTGGATGTATCACTCAGCTGATAACAGGGTTGCCTAGGGTGACCGCTATGACAGGGTGGTCTGTATAGACAGGTGGATGTATCACACTGATGATAACAGGGTTGCCGAAGGTGACCGCTATAGACAGGGTGGTCTGTATAGACAGGTGGATGTATCACACAGCTGATAACAGGGTTGTCTAGGGTGGTCGCTATAGACAGGGTGGTCTGTATAGACAGGTGTATGTATCACACAGCTGATAACAGGGTTGTCTAGGGTGAACGCTATGACAGGGTGGTCTGTATAGACAGGTGGATGTATCACTCAGCTGATAACAGGGTTGCCTAGGGTGACCGCTATGACAGGGTGGTCTGTATAGACAGGTGGATGTATCACTCAGCTGATAACAGGGTTGCCTAGGGTGACCGCTATGACAGGGTGGTCTGTATAGACAGGTGGATGTATCACTGAGCTGATAACAGGGTTGCCTAGGGTGACCGCTATGACAGGGTGGTCTGTATAGACAGGTGGATGTATCACACAGCTGATAACAGGGTTGCCTAGGGTGACCGCTATGACAGGGTTGTCTGTATAGACAGGTGGATGTATCACTCAGCTGTTAACAGGGTTGCCTAGGGTGACCGCTATGACAGGGTGGTCTGTATAGACAGGTGGATGTATCGCACAGCTGATAACAGGGTTGCCTAGGGTGACCGCTATGACAGGGTGGTCTGTATAGACAGGTGGATGTATCACTCAGCTGATAACAGGGTTGCCTAGGGTGACCGTTATGACAGGGTGGTCTGTATAGACAGGTGGATGTATCACACTGATGATAACAGGGTTGTCTAGGGTGGTCGCTATAGACAGGGTGGTCTGTATAGACAGGTGGATGTATCACACAGCTGATAACAGGGTTGTCTAGAGTGGTCGCTATAGACAGGGTGGTCTGTTTAGACAGGTGGATGTATCACACAGCTGATAACAGGGTTGTCTAGGGTGAACGCTATAGACAGGGTGGTCTGTATAGACAGGTGGATGTATCACACTGATGATAACAGGGTTGTCTAGGGTGGTCGCTATAGACAGGGTGGTCTGTATAGACAGGTGGATGTATCACACAGCTGATAACAGGGTTGTCTAGGGTGAACGCTATAGACAGGGTGGTCTGTATAGACAGGTGGATGTATCACACAGCTGATAACAGGGTTGTCTAGGGTGGTCGTTATAGACAGGGTGGTCTGTATAGACAGGTGGATGTAACACACAGCTGATAACAGGGTTGTCTAGAGGGGGGCGGGCAGGGAGGTCACGTGTTTGCTGGCGGCCAATGGGCGCGCATTCTATCCGTGAGCTTCAGACAGACAGACAGACAGAATAAGGCAAATATATAAGTTGATATTGATGAATCAGGATTGTTTTATAAATGTTTGCCTGACAAGACACTCACCTTCAAGGGAGACACTTGTTCTGGAACAAAGAGGTCCAAGGAGAGAATTACCTTTTTGGCTGGGACTAATATGGATGGCTCAGATAAGCTTTCTCTCCTGGTTATAGGGAAACTAGACAGGTGACCTGGGCTTCGCCCCGGGATTGACCCGTGTGCATATCTACCCGAGTATATGTGCTTTTCTTGTCTATGTACAGATTTATGGTCTATGTACCGAATTATAGCCTTATATATATCACTTATTATACATAGTATGCCATATATAGTATGGTTATATAATATAAGTATTCAAAATGTATATATTGTGCAATATATAATGTATACCTGTACATATCATAGTATTATTGAGTGATTTAATATATCACTTACATCCACTACCATACCATGTACAATATTGGTATGTATGCGGTATATATAGTATAGGTAAGTCATAATATGTCAATAGAGTATATAGTATTATATCTACATTTATGTAGATGTGACATATATATCCCTAATAATGATAATAGTACTTACATATGTACATAAGTATGTGTATATATATACACCTTAATAGTAAAAAAGCTACATGATGGGGGGGGGGGGGGGGCAAAGGTGGCGTGAGCGTAGCCAACCAATAGGAGGGCGCCATTCCAAAAAAAAAAAAAGCAAACGGTGACAGAGACGACTGATGAAGAATGACGCTCGTAACTGTATATAGAATATGCCAAGCCGCGATGTTTTAGAAAAGAAAAAAATCTCTCCACCCATTATGAGGCAAATAAAACAGCTTGGATGACAGCCTTAATTTTCAAAAAATATCTTCACTATTTAGATGAATATTTTGGCAGTGAAAATAGAAAGGTGCTGCTCATCCTGGACAACTGTCCAGTACACCACATCCCTGAAAAATTGGAAAATATTCAGGTAGTAATTCTCCCCCCCAATGCCACAGCCAAGCTACAGCCCATGGATATGGGGATTATTCTTGATATTAAAAGAAAATACGGGATGAGGTTGATACAAAGATGCCTTATAGACATGGAAAATGATAGAGAAACAAATATTACATTGCTTGATTCAATAGAATTGTTGAATATGTCATGGAACTCTGTCCCTAAATCAACTATTGTAAATTGCTTTTCCTTGTCTGGGTTTGGAAGCTTTCAAGCTGAAGAACCACAAGATTCTACAATTTTTTTAAGCCTTGAAGAAATATCACGAGCAACCTCAAATTTTGAGCAATATGTCCATGTTGATGATAATGAACACGTCTTCGCTGAAATGACAGATGAGGAGATTATTAAAATGGTTACAAATGTTCCTGATATTGATTTACCAGAAGAAGAGGAGGAGGAAATGCCATCATCATCACAAGTGCTGTCATCTTTAAAATGGTTGAAGACATATTCTAGAATTTGTGACTTCACTGCAGAAGAAATTTTAAAAAATGAAGATTTCTTTGCTAGATATGAAACCAAATTTTTGAGGAATATGTTAAAGCAGAAAAAAATAACAGACTTCTTCAAGTAAACCTTTGTATCCTATATTGTAATATAATAATATTTATTTAAAATATATTTTTATACCTTTTAAAATATTATTAATAAAGTTTTTATTTAATTTTTATATATAAGGTATACTTTTCTTGGATTTTTTTTACATATGGGGGGGCAGGTTGCAATTATACTAATTAAATAATCAGAGGAACTGATCAAAAAGGCAATATTTTCACATGATTTTGTTTTTATTTTAATATACAGCTTTAATATATAGAAATAGGTTAATTTGGGGGAAAAAGCAGCCAATATTAAGAGGTAGCCTTTTTTTTTTTTTTTTTTTGCGCATGCCCTTTAATTATATCCTCAAAAAAAAATTAAATACCCAAACCATGGCTATAGTGAACCAAAAGTCCCGTCCCAATGGGGTTCACTATAGAGGGGTTTTACTGTATATGTAAATAATCTTTGTCAGGATTAGAATGACGAATCCTGTATGGGACTTTGATTCCAGTAAAAGGCTTTTTGCTGCTGTTGTATATAGTCACAGTGTAGAAAATACTATACTATACCTACTACATTTAGGTTTCTCTCTGTATTCTTAGTTCTCTTCTCTTCAATTACTCTGTAAACTGGCGAATCCTTTATAGGACGAGAGGTCCTCAATAAAGGCTTTTGTTGTTGTTGTTGATTGATAAAAAGTGTACCAGAGAGAATTGCAGCATTAACAGGAATTAATTATAAGGCCTAGTATATATTATTTTTGATTGATTCTGTGACAATCATTGATTTACTTAGGTTGGACATTTATTTCATTAAGGTTATTTTATATTCTTAGTTCTGAGAAATTTTAAGTTTTGATATAAAAATAATTTAGAGTAAATATATTGTCATTTTGCTCATTTTAAGACTTAAAAATAAACATATTTGGATTAAAAACACAAGGTAATAAGACCAAATCCAAATAAATAAATAGTGTGTGACGTTTCAGTAACAGCGTTGTTACCATCTTCAGACAAAAGTACTGAATGAGAAATTTTACCATAGCATGTTTTTAAATAGTTATTTATTTATTTATTTGGATTTGGTCTTATTACCTTGTGTTTATAATCTTTAATCCAAATTATGCTTTATCACTAATGTTTGCCCAAATATGAAACAAGGAACCAGATTGGCTAATGCAAGAAATGTAAACAAACACACAATTGGTTGTTATCTAAGGAATAAAGGGAGGGGCCTGGTTTATTGATAAACTGTCTTTAACAACCATCTTTTAACAGAGTTTTCTTTTTAAAGTGGTTTTATCATTATACAAGGTTTTCTAATTGTTTTTTTAAAAACTCATATTTTGTCCAAATGTAAACAGTTTCATTGTAAACACAAAGTAATATGACCAAATCCAAATAAATAAATAGTGTGTGACATTTCGGTAACAGCATTGTTACCATCTTCAGACAAACGCTGTTACCGAAACGTCACACCAAATTGTGCCTTAACAGTTTCATTGTGTTTTAGTTTCACACAGTTTTTTTTTTTTTTAACTTTCCATTGTGTGTGGAATTAATTATAAATATTTATACAATTTTTAAAATGAGTTTAATATAAATCACCCAATAAACCGGGAAAAAATTATCACCTATATAGGTATTGAAATATTTCCATGCAAGAGATATGAATTGTGTTTAATAAATCCATTTCTCTCCTTACAATAATCTTCTGTGATACTTCTATATTCCTTGATGGAACTTTTTGTCAGGGGGGAGAAGTCCAACCACACCTGGACTCCTTGGAATATTTGACCAAATACTGGTTCAAGGTACCTTGACGTGGCAACGGCACCCATTTTCCAATGAAAGAGCAAGATAGTGGATATTGCGACTGCTGTGATAGAGATGCACGGGGACATCTGAGACTCTTCATTGGACACTTAAACAGAAAATCGACATAGACCCAGAACAGCAGCTTCACACACCCAAGATAGTGAACATTGCGACTGCTGTGATAGAGATGCATTGGGACATCTAAGGCTCGTCATTGGACAAGACAACAACAACAGAAAATTGACATGGACCCAGAACAGCAGCTTTACACACCAAGATAGAGAACATTGCGACTGCTGTGATAGAGATGCATGGGGAAATCTAAGGCTCATCATTGGACATGACAACAACAACAGAAAATTGACATGGACCCAGAACAGCAGCTTTACACACCCAAGATAGAGGACATTGAGATTGCTGTGATAGAGATGCATGGAGATATCTGAGGCTCCTCATTGGACACGACAACAACATAAAATTGACATGGACCCAGAACAGCAGCTTTACACACCCAAGATAGCGGACATTGCGACTGCCGTGATAGAGATGCATGGGGACATCTAAGGCTCTTCATTGGACACAACAACAACATAAAATTGACATGGACCCAGAACAGCAGCTTTACACACCCAAGATAGTGGACATTGTGACTTCTGTGATAGATATGCATGGGGACATCTGAGGCTCTTCATTGGACATGTCAACAGCACCATAAAATTACCATGGACCCAGATCAGCAGTTTCACACACCCAAGATAAGAGAACATTGTGACTGCTGTGATAGAGATGTATGGAGACATCTGAGGCTCTTCATTGGACATGTCAACAACAACATAAAATTGACATGGACCCAGATCAGCAGTTCCACACACCCAAAATAAGAGAACATTGTGACTGCTGTGATAGAGATGTATGGAGATATCTGAGGCTCTACATTGGATACAACAACAACAACCTCTATTCCTTCTTATCTTTTCTCTTTAACTTATTCTTCTAAATGCTCAGGTCTTCCTCTAGGATCACTTAGGAGTTTGTAGGCTCTTCGCAGTCCCTCAGAGATGACTGCCACCACGTACGTATACACCGACCCACTGACTGTAATTTACTCTGATCCCTGCTGGCCTTTTATCTCTCTGTAGGGCCTCAGGTTAGGAGCACTCTGTGATGTACACTGGACATCTGGTGAGGCCTTTCCTCACCACTTCCAACACCCTCTTCAAGGGAATGGAGCCATTCCTCTGAGGAAGGTGACAGAGCTGTTGTAATGTGGGGAAGTAAATAAATTGAGATCAATTGATGTAGCCATATCCTTTTTTAAACCACCTCCCAACCAGCTAATGATTTATAAAGTTTAATTCAAAAGTCAATCTCCATTGAATATATTTATATTTAAAAAAGGCATACCTGGATCTGAAAAAAAATTAAAAAATGGGGAAAAACTAATTGAAAAGTACTTTTCCATTCTATAGAAAGATAGTTTTAGAGAATTAGTTCTTCATTAGGACTAATTCAATCCGTAATGTTTGCGGAATCTTTGCTACACTTCAGTGTATCATATAAAAGCAGAATGATCCAATACAGTATTAGAGCTCTAATCTGGTAGATTAAATTAGCGAAACTGCTGGGAGGGTTCACCAATGATGATCCAGGCCCTCCTATTATTTTTATCATTGCAGTAAGGACAGTAGAAAATTGATTTATTTTAAAGAGAATCATATGCGTCAAAAATAGTTTAAATTTCTTATAACATATGGCACACTAATGAAGTATATTAATAATTAAATTTTCACTGATCCAGGTATGCCCCTTTTTTAATATAGATTTATAAAGTATTTTTTTAAATATTTGATGTGTGATTTTACTTCATCATCTTTATTTCAATCTAAATTGTATTTACACAATGCCCTTGTTGTTGTTTTATTTTAGCTGATCACTCTACTAAACTAATCCAGATGATGTTTTTTGTCCCCCCACAGATTTCTCTGAAAGTTGGGAGAGATGGACCCATGGATGGAAGAGCTGTTTCTACCCGCGATCTACTCGGCAGCTGGGACATTTCCAAGCTGGAAGTCTCTTGTGGAGAGTTAATGAGATTGGCATTGCCTTGACTCAAGAACTTTGGAAGATTTATGAGGAATGTGGGCTCTGGCATATTCTGATGTGGTGATTGGAAACCTCGAAAGAAACACTTGAGATTCTCTCTAGATAGCTAAGAATCCAGGCAGAAATGGACCCCTCGAAGAAAACAGATAGAATAGACTGCACCTTCCTCTGGACCATTGAGAACTTCAGCTGGTATCAAGAGGAGAAGAGGAAATGCCTACAGAGCTCATCCTTCTCCTCCCCAACCAATGACAAGCTGAGGTGGTACCTGCGGCTCTTCCCTAATGGGACGGGGGACAACTGCGAGGGCTTCCTGTCCCTCTTCCTCTGCCTGGACTCCACCCTCCGCAACATCAACACCACCTTCAAGCTCTCCATCATTGACGTGGACCGGGAGGTGGCCATTGTGCAGAAGACCAAACGCAGGTTCTATGAGGTGGAGAGCAATGACTGGGGCTGGCATAAGTTTGTCAAGAGAGACACCTTGCTGGATAAGAAACAGGAGTTGTTGCCCAACGACCAACTAACCATCCTCTGTCAGCTGTCTGTGCTGAGCGATTGTGTGGAAATTGTGGGCCAGAATAATGCCGCATTGTTCGACATCCCAGAATGTACCTGGGTAGAAGATATGGGCCTAATGCTGGAGAACCAGAAGTTTTCCGATGTCACCCTCAAAGCTGGAGACTACACTGTACAAGCCCACAAGAATATCCTAGCTGCCAGGTCTAAGGTCTTTGACGCCAGGTTTACCTCATCCCAAACTGAGAAAACTGAAGGTTTTACTGTCATAGAAGACCTTGAACCTGAAGTGCTACGTGAATTGGTCAAATTTATTTATTTGGGGAGCTGCCTGGACCTGACAGGCATGGCGGACAGGCTACTGTCGGTAGCTGACAGGTACGGCCTGGAGAGGTTGAAGAACATGTGCGAGAGATCCCTGATCCTCCACCTCACTGTGGAGAACTCAGCGGAGATTCTGGTGCTGGCAGACAGTCACAGTGCTGAGAGGCTCAAGGATTTCTGCATGGACTTCATCAAGGCCCACTCCAGCCTGGTCATCTCCACTGAAGGCTGGAAGTCCAGCCTGGCCCTGCGCCCTCAGTTGGTGGCAGAGATACTGTGCAAGTGGACTGCAGACGAGGCTCCTCATTGCGGCACAGTTATTTCTGAAATTGGGGATATCATTTTCGCCAGGTCCTGGTGCCATACCAAGAATGATCTCACCCGTTTCTCTTTTAAATGGACTATCAATCGCTATACAATCTCAGACTTCCATGTGAAAGACTTTCTCTCCTGCTCACCTGTGTCTGCAGAGCCAAGCAATGGGTTGAAGTGGGTTCTGGAAGCCTTTCCCAATGGAGTGAGTGAAGACTCCAAAGGGCATCTGTCCATCTTCCTGAAGCTTCTCTCCTCCGACAGAACAGTGGTCAACACAGTCTTCAAGCTGTCCCTCCTCGGTGTCCCAGGTGGGGAGAAGCTGAACACCAGGGAGTATTCCTTCAAGTTTGTCCAGGGTGTCCGGGAGGGCAGCGACAGGTTCATCAAGAACAGCCTGCTGCTCCAGAATAACCAGCTGAAAGGAGAGCAGTTGACCATACTCTGTGAGATAGCCATCATTGAAAGCACTCTAGTCATTTCAGGGAAGAATGAGAGCTTCCTGTATCGGGATCCAAGTGACAGATGGATCGAGGACATGGAGTCCCTGATTGGAAGTCAGAAGTTCTCCGATGTAGTTCTGAAGGCGGATGGGCACGAGATCAAGGCCCACAAGAACATCCTGGCAGCCAGATCTCCCGTGTTTTCAGCCATGTTTGAGCATGAGATGAAGGAGAGCAAAGAGAGCCTGGTAGAGATAGAAGACACAGATCCAGAGGTGCTGAAGGAGATGCTCAGATTCATTTACACGGGGCAGTCACCCAACCTGGACAGTATGGCAGAGAGGCTGCTCCCAGCGGCAGACAAGTACGGCCTGGAGAGGCTGAAGGTGTTGTGCGAGGTGTCTCTGGCCTCCAACCTCACTCCAGAGAATGTCCTGGAGGTCCTGGAGCTAGCAGACACCCACACGGCCCTCCAGCTCAAAGCCCACACCGTCAAGTTCTTTGTTGACCACTGCAGGGACCTGGCTGGGGTGAAGGACTGGCTCTCTAAGATGCTCCTCAGACCCAACCTCATCATTGAATTGTTCGAGGCCCAAGCCAGCGGAGGGAAAGTTGAGATGCCTTGCCCACATACAAGCACCGATCAGCAAACTGATTGTGACGAGGGCTGAAACCTCTTTAACCTTCCTTCCTTACATTATTTACCTGTCATATTGTCATTATACCTGGTTTATTGTGGGAGCTCAGAAATTCTATAGTGTGTAATATAGTTTATTGTGTGTATGTGTACTTCCTTTAAAGTTTAATAAAGTCTGTTCATGTATGCTATCTATATTTTATAACGGTAACAAGAACAGATTTTATATTTACAGACATGTATATAAAGTAAATGAAATCATTAAGGCACGAATGTTTATTTTTACACATCAATCAAACTTCTACTGTCCTTACTGCGATGAAAAAATATTGGGAAGGCTTGGCTCATCAGTGGTAAACCCTCCCAGTGGTTTCACCAGTTTAATCCACCATACTGCTTCTTAGAGATCTACTATTTTATTGGACGATTATATATCCGACACTGAAGGGTGGAATCTTGATTATGGTATTTAAGTAAATTATGAACATTGGCTTTGAGGACATACATGTAAATATTTTCATCAAGCAATGCTCTTCTGTAAACAGTTCATAGTTGAGCATAAATTAAACCTATGGCATGACATCTTTAATCAAGAAATGTAACTTTTAAACAAATTATTTCTTTTTCAAATAAAGTCTTCTTCTTTCTTATCTCCACTCAATCATATTAGGGTATCAAGTTGTGACCCTCAAATAAAGTAAACTTTCTACTTTCCTTTCTGTGATAAAAACAATATACAGTTAAATCTGTCTATAGCGCCCCCTCTTGGGACTCCCCAAAATAGAGGGCTATAGACAGGTCACTTTTAATGTAAATCGCATTGTACTACGTATTTAAAATTGGGCGCTATAGAGAGGGAGGCGCTATTTAGAGGGGGCGCTATAGACAGGTTTAACTGTATATTTAAACCCCTTTATAGCGAACCCTAATGGGACTAAACCTTTGGTTCACTATAGCCATAGCTGGCTGTATTATAAAATAAAAATTGGAATCATTTTAGGTTCATTACAAGGGAAGCTTCGCTATATCTCAGGTTAATTTTAATGAGGTTTTACTGTATATTGGGAAGACTTGGCTCATCTGTGCTGAACCCTCCAAATGACACTTTATGGCAGATTTCCTAGCTCTCCTCCCATAGGATGTTGTAGCTGCCCCTGTAGCCATAGTCTGAAACCATGATATAACAGGTTGGTGTTTTTTTTGTCTGAATTTGACAAACCTGCTATTGTGGCTTATTCACCACAATTTGAGTTTACACTCTTTGCATGAAGTTAAAGTTTTTTTATTACATTTTTAAAAGGAGATCTGTTCCTTTTGGTACATGAATTCTTTTCTCCAACACCTTTATATATATTAAAAACCAAAAAAGGCAAGGGGTCGGTGGAAGGTTGGTTAAACCGTTTGGTTTTCGACCACTACGACCCGGGTTTGATTCCTGCAATGGACACTTTTTTTTCTGTTTAAAAAAAAAAATGCTCCAATGGCCCCGGTTTCTTGCAAAAGTCCAACCCCACCAGCAAGTGCAAGTAACCATTTGGGGCTCTGGCACATTTGTAAGTGCAAAGTCGAACTGCTTTTCACATGTGTAGACATGTGGTGCACTTACAGTAAAAGCAGTCGCTACTATCCATCATGATTATCATGTTGGACACGACAACAACAAAAACAAAAAAGGCATATCCTGACCACTCTCATGAACATTTTAGATGCCAGAGTGCCATCTGGTGGGGAAAAAATATAACTAAGCATTGATTTAGGCTTATTCCATGATAATTGTCCAACCCATTTTCTTTAAAAATCAAGAAAGCCAACAATGAACCCTTTTCAAACTGTTGGCCCTCGTCAGCGCGGTGCAGACTATTCCTCAATGACCAAAAATTTGTTCCAAGAGGTTTCCTGAGAAATCAAGAAATTAATATTTAAGGCCAAATTTGTGTAAATACACTGTTCATGTGAAAAAGAAGAAGAAAAAAAAAAACTAGAAATAGGGTCAATGGGTTGATATTAAAAACAAAAAAAAAAGGCTATACTCTGACTGCTACAGTCATATATTTTTTACACCCATAAAAGGGCTGAAATTTTTGGATATCCTATATTAAGATCATCATTGAATTTGTACAAGAAAGAATAATGATAAAGCACAATTTGGATTATAGATTATAATAAAAGAAAATAAGACCTAATTCAAATAATTTATTAATAATAAAAACTAATAAATTATTTAGATTAAGTTTTATTTTCTTTTATTATAAGAAAGAATAGTTTCAAGCTTATCGTAACCAATGTTATTTAACCTGGCTTAGGAGTATACATGTCTTGTAAATGCATTTTTGTTAGAACAAAATGGAAACTCCCAAGATAGGTTTTACTGTAATTTGAAAGGGAATTGGTCTCTGTATTCTAAAGTTAAAATATATATATAGTAGAATCTCCATGTAAAGGACAACACCTAATTGCAGAGCCAAGGTGTCTTTTATGGGGAAGGTGTCCTCTTACTGGAGAGTTGCTAAATAAATGGAAATTTTGCAAATGAAAACTATCCTTTGTAGAGAGGTGTCCACTAAAGAGAGGTTCTACTGTAGTAGGCATTGAATTAATGGGGTTTTGTAAAGAAATCTCTTGTGTCAATTATCAACTCTATATTAAACACAAGGTAATAAGACCAAATCTAAATAAATAAATTGTGTGTGATGTTTCAGTAACAACGTTGTTACCATCTTCAGACAAAAGTACTGAATGAAGATGGTAACAACGCACTGTCACCGATACCTCTCATTCTATTTATTTAGATTCGGTCTTATTACCTTGTGTTTATAATCCAAATTGTGCCTTATCAACTCTATATTAACAAAGCCTTCAAATGAGTAGAATGTAGTAACCATTATTGTGTCAGGGACTTGTGTGATGGAATTGATGTTAGTAAAATGTCACTGTTGTCTCATCTTGCCAAACAAACTTCTTTCTTATCCTCGTACCTAGAAATCAGCAACTTCATGAAGGTGCTGAGTGTGGGCTTCATGATGGGGAAATGTACGTCAGCCATTGATATATTAGAACCTCCATGAGAATACACCTCTCTGTAAAGGACAGTTTTCATTACTAAAATTTATAATTCTTACTATTTAGGTGGTCTCCTGGTAAGAGGACATTTATCTAATGGATATTTTAGTTCTGCAACTAGGTGTTGTCCTTTACAGAGAGGTTCTGTACACAAAAAAACTGAAGCCCTGTATATAGGTTTACAGCTTCAGTTGAGGCTGTACCAACCTAACATGGTTGTTGGTAGTGCTTACCTAATGGTGACATATTCTTGGAGTCTTCCAAAGATCCATCTTGCAGTCTTTATCAGTATCCTTCTTGTACCAGGTCTATTAGTATGAAACGCGAAAATGGCTGCCAGAGGGCGCTGTGCAACTTTATTTGAGCCGACGGTGGCGCTGTTGAAGGCATTTTGTTTTTTGACTCACGTGGCATCAGCATGCGTGGAGTTTTAGAAAAATTAAAATCGTGGAAAATTTCTGGAGCCCGTGGAAAATGGTGATTTCCGAGCCAAAAAGTGTCCATTTGCGGGAAGTTTTGTTGTTCGCCTTCAACTGGAAGAAAAGTGCCACTGAAGCCCACCGAATGCTCGAGGAAGTTCACGGCGACCACGCTCTGAGCAAATCGCAGTGTTACAGGTGGTTTAAAAAATTCCAAAGTGGCGATTTCGAACTTGATAATGAACCACGTGGAAAACCGCACCAAAAGTTCGAGGACGCTGAACTGCAAGCTTTGTTGGATGACGACAGTACCCAAACGCAGTAGAAACTCGCGAAACAGCTCCAGGTGTCTCAAGGTTCTGTTTCTCTACGTTTAAACAGCCTCAGAATGACCCAAAAGCTTTCCAGATAGTGTTGCGTTCCCGGTTTTGATAGATGAAAAGGGAGGATACACAATGTGACTTATTAAAGTTTCCTTACTTAAGTATATATATATATAGCAATTTAGGCCAACAACCCCATGTATATAACCCGCAGCAAGACCTTAGTGTTGTATAATAGAAGCACAGCTGTCAATGATGCACTATCGACATATGTCTTTACATCATCACATGTAATGCAATTTGTGCAAACAGGATAAATAAAGTAAAAAAAAAAGGGGGGGAAACTCTGTAATTGATTAAGAGTTGAGTTAAAGCGGGGATCGAGCATATAATATTGTCAGAACAAAGGTCTAAAGATGGAAACAGCCACGACACTAGTATACAATTTCATCAGACAACCCATGAAATCGTTATTAAATTGGGCAATCTATAAAAGACTCCTTCTGGAGGTTTAGCAACCCACTGAAGACGCTGGGAGCTATTTCATAGAGGAAAATTATAACAACAGATCTCTATAATTTCTACAGATCAACTGTAAATAGATTCATATTAAGGCATTTTTATAGCCCAAATAACACAAACAATAGTCAAACATACAAATCTGTTTGCATCATGCCGTACCCTCCTAACAGCGTAACAATAGCCCGAGGAATCAGAAAATATGGTATAATGGTAAATATGATGGAATAACGCACTGAAACACATAAAAGTACAAACATTACTAAAACCTGACAGATAGATACCCTCAAAGTAGCCCTAATAAAGTCGTCATTTGCAACTGTCGCTGTGTCAATATATCACAGCAAAGATATAGTACACAACTCTATTCCAACAGAGTCGGTAGTTCTATATTTAGTACAATTTGTGAAATTAAGGTGTGGGGGGTAGTACCATAAAGCAAAAGGAATGAAATATGTATGAGAGGAAACAAGAAAATTTCTCTAGATATTTATTTAAATAAATTAAAATTTGGGGACATGTCTATACTGACGAGATATGCTATTTACATAGTAAAATTTAGATAGAGGTGACCTGAAGTTACTTTATAGCCCTTTAGGGCCCATGCGAAATCTAGGTTGGTTACTACACAAAAAGGGGGGGGGGGGGGGGGGGGGGGGGGGGGGCTAAGTCATAATGACAAATGGCTTACCTTTTCTCGAAAGTACCGGCAAAGGTCTGGTCTCCCGACTGAAGACTGTCCTCTCAGTTTTCGGCTACATTTTGATTAGTATTTTTGACTATTTATTTTTCATTTGAAAAACTTTTTTTCACGCGGAGTAAATATGAGGTGAAGTAACAACGCCAGGCCAATTAGGCGATCAATGAACGTTCTGCTTTTTTTTTTTTCAAGTTGCTTGCGTACTTTTTTTGAAATATCTTTTTTTACGAGTGTACCTTTTTTTTTACAAAGTTATTGAGTATTGAGAGAGAAATTTATATCACTAAGCTACGGTAAGTACACACAATTCAAATTTTAAAAAACTTTACATAAAATTTTTGTTCTGACCTTTGTTTTTTTATCTCATTTAAAAAAATCGATTGAATTGCAGTCGCAGTCATTAGCAAACACATATGTTCGCCTAATTTCCATGTGCTCTTTTATTTTTTAGAGAAAAATATTTACATGCTAGTATTTTGGATTTTTTTTTTCATAAACCTTTTTTTTTATAATTCTTACTGAGAAGATGGACATCCCAGTCAAGATCCATCGCAGTCACTCACTCACTAAGGCAATTTCAAGGGTTAATGTGCTGGGGCGGGTACCTCAGCGGTTGGGTGGAAAAGCTGCCATCTATTTAAACTATATTGATTTTGAAGCACTAAATGGATTGCAAAAGAAAAAAAATCAAATACCTAAACACTAATATAATACAATGTTGGCCATCACACCCACTTTTTGCCTGTGGTGTATGGATTACTTCTGCATTGCTATTCTATGGCACATCTATTTATTATTGATGTACTTTCAGTATGAAGGAAATTGCACTCGGGGGATTTCTCGGGCGAAGCCAGGTCATTCGTCTAGTACGTAATATATGCAAGTTCGGATTAGGAGATAATTAACTAAGATTGAAAATGATTAAATTCAACGAAGTACATAAAAAATCACTATCCTACAATATTTCAAAAAAGTTGTAGATCAAACAACACAAATTAAAATATTGGAGGGCACTTTCAAATAAATAGATGGTAGAATGATCGGCTATTTATCGAAGGGCCAATCAAGAGCAAATGCCAAACAACCTTGTGGAAAAAATATCCAAAATTTTTCTGAACATTGTGTAAATCTAGAAAACTATTGAACAAGAGAGAATCCATTCATATAACTTTGTAAGAAATAAAGAAAATTCTCGGAAATAATCTTGTTGTTGTTTCGATAGAATCTTTACTGTTTCAGACGACACACACATGTTGTTTCCATTAATTAACATTGATAAATAGCCTGAGAGAGAAAACAGTATGAGAAATAAAAAGACGTAATGATGCTAAAACTTCAGAAAAATCTCAAATAGAAAATATATCCCAATAGACGATGTCAACTTATTTGTTTATATCAAAAAGAATAGAACATCCTGCAAAGGATAAAATATGTCTATTGTATTCATTGTAAATATGGGCTTCAATATACCGTACAAGTTACAATGGGAGAATCTAAAAAAAAAGAGTGATGATAAAGAATGAGAGAGCTTTGGTACATGAATATCATCCTCCCAAAACATCATTTTATATTTATACTTGAATCGTCGCTTTTAACCCATTTCTTTTTATCCCAGATTGATATATAGGAAACATATATTTTGGGATTTCCAGATGTTATAACCTTCCGAGTAGGTCTTGGTTAAGCATATTTTAAGAAAAATCAAGATGTGGATTTGATGACATACCTCTTAGAACTTACTTAAAGCTTTCAGGTTCATTTTCTAACAGTTTGATGGTAGTACAATCCGAATATAGAAGATCACGATACTTATAATCAAGTTACAAGCTTTAAGATGATCAGGTAGGATCATCTGTTGTATATATATTTATTGTTGACACAGAGTGTGTGTAAGCTCACAGGTAAATAAGCGCTAACCGAAAGAAAAAAATCCTTTGTTTAATATTAGTTTCCCTTTTATATTTTGTTCTCTCTCTTGTAAATCAATAAATATAATGTTTAATTAATATTTTCTTTGAATCAGTTTCAATGAAAATGCTTAGCACACACAAAGACATCATCATCGTCCCACAGAACTACTATGTGCTCAATCATATTCCCTATGTAATGTTCTATGATAATTCCGCTATAATCTATGAACAGTAATCCACTGAATTTCCAATTCCACAATCGATGAAAATTTTCTTAAATCTTAGATAGAGAGTCATATAATATTATTCTTTTTGGACAAAAAATACAAGTGTTTAATGTAATTCTATATGTTATGTGCGCAATATATTTTTATTTGTATATATTGTATTTTTAAAGAGAGAAAGATAATTTATTGAAATTTAATTCACACATTAAGTAGAACATAATAGGAATATTAACAATAGAGTGACCCAAGATCTTTAATAGTTCGAAACATAAAGTGAACAGGCCATACATTTAACTTATCTCAACCCATAATGTATTATGACAATATCCATATTAAATACAAAATACTTTTAATAGAATATATGATAACCAAAAGACAAAACAGCATAAACAGCATAAACACAAAATACAATATTCATCCCCGTGGCTGCTGGTATAGAATGGAAAATCTTTATATTATTGAATATATCTAATTATTTTTTAAATGTATAGGTAGGTACATAAGCTTTAGAAGCTTTAAAAATACACAAATAATTCCTAGACATGGAATAAAACAGGTTATAGTACTAGGAACCAGGTCAGATATACCTCCCACGGCACAGACTGGATGCTGCCATTGGTCTAATTATATACACGGTCTCCAGTTAAATATTGATTATTTTCATAATTTTACAATACGATTAATATATTTCCTGGTATAATTTTATAATTGAGATTTAAAATGCTGGATAATATTTGGGATTACACTCAGGCGTACAAAATGGGAATCCATTGAAAGTTCAAAATGTAAGAGTGAAATAACGTTTCTGTTATACGCAAGCCTAATTTATAAAATACAATAATCGATATGTTGTGATCAAAAATACATTCGCATCTGTTTCACTTCAGACAGGGTTATAGAATGTCGACAATTTACTGTGATTCTCCCAACACCATCCTACTCAGGTAGCTTTGTAGTTGGACCTTTAGGCTTGGCATGAAGGCCACTATATCTTCACTTATTACATAGCTGAGTTTACGACTACAGTTTACCTGTGTGATTACAATGGCTATAGAGAGATTTTCAAATATAACCAAGTCGTTACCTATGGATATTGAAGACTAGGTTACCAAAAATTGTAAACAAATATATACAACACCACTAAATACTGCTCTTAAGTATCTCCTTGCACTATGCTTCTATGAATATCCAGGCTATTATTCTGTTTGAAGATAATGTGAGGAAATGAATCTGTAAGATTTTTCATATCTCTGATATATCCTGATATATTTCCTCATTTCATATATCAATTTGTGACATCGTATATGAATAAATCTACGTTAACTGACACATGTATAATTCATTATCATTTATTTATTTGTGAAAAAATAATAAGCAAAATATAATAATGTAAGGGGTTGATATTAATAATAAAAAAAGGCATATCCTGACCAGGAGCACATGTGCTTTTAAGATGACAGAGCGCCATCTAGTGGAACAGAAATCAACTAAACATTGATTCGACCTGTTCCATTATATTTGGTCAACCCAATTTCTTGATAGTCTACGCTGACGAGCGCCAACAGCGCGAAACGCGTTCGTGGATGGCTTTTCTTGATTTATCAAGAAATTGGGTTGGCCAAATATCAGGAAACAAGCTAAATCAATGTTTACTTTATTTCTGTTCCACCAGATGGCGTTCTGCCATTTGAAAAGCACATGTGCGTCTGGTCAGGATATGCCTTTTTTCATATTTATATGTATATCAAAAAATAAAATTGATAAAATCAATATTATTGGAGCTTTATTTCCTAAGATAGAGCGGAAAACACATAGTTTAAAATGTACTATAACTACCTTTTCAGATAGAGTTATCACACTATAAATGCTTCTGAAAGAAATCAAATGTGTGTAGACACTACTACTATAACCGTAAAAATATTGATAGTCATTTGTTCTTGTTGAATACATATTTAGTTTCCCATATGAAAAAGTAAATAGTTGATATTATTATCTGTTTCTCTCGGGTATATATATATTTATATTTGTTTTATATATTTTATCATACTTCCGCACCAAACTGTATTTACTGATTACCAAGAAAACTTTAACCCGGATTTTGTCATTTTCAGGAGTTCTTCTAATTTAGAAGCTAGGTGATATACAGCTCGGAATGGAGGACACCGCAGTTTGCCTATATGTATTTATATATCTCTCACTTCATTCTCCCCAATATATAGTATTTATATAAAATAATAATACAATTGGCTTTATTCATTTTAAAGAATAGTTTATGTTGAGAAAGAGCAAGAGTCCTGAAAGCTTCTAAATGCATCAGCGGGAAAAGGCTACAGATTTAAATTCAAATGAAGAAAACAAACTTACATTGAGAAACTATTTATACCGACCGTTTCTCAAGCGAAATGTATTTCCATGTGTGCATCTACTCAAATATTGCACAATTTTAACGATAATCCTAGTTTTGTTTTACCATTCAGGCATGTTTATACGAAGCTGCACCATGGATATTCAAACAAATGGCAAAATCAAACAAAGACGACGGAAAGCATAAGCAGTTTAATTCAAATATGTCAGGCGACCTACTTAGAACCAAGTTAAACTTATAATCATAACAAATGTGCTCTAAATAAATCACTGAATCAATCATTCAAATTAATGAATCAATTAAATCATTGTGTCAATTAAATAATTGAATCAATACTCAGAGAAATTACAAAAATAACCTTGTCAACTCACACCATCTGAAATCTTGGAACACCCACCTGAGCCAAAACGTAAATTGACAGAAGAGAGATGATTTTGGCAAGGAAGGTAAGGATATTGAAAGGCTATTTATTTCACTATTGAGACGCAATGTGGATAATCCTGGAATTCCACAAGTACAAATAACCACATGCCATTCACAAACCCTACTGAACCCTACTGAGATTACTAGGTAGAGTTGAACAGTTTTAAACAGAGGAAATGGAGGGCAAAAGGGATAAGTGTAAATTCATATTCAACTATCCTTTTTAATGTCGGCAATGCACTTTGGGGTCAGGTATATATGCTAGATGTATACACATATGTTCCATATGGATATAAAAATTGTATGTAAAATAGAGAGCAATCCGTGAAGAGATCATTATATAAAAAGACATATATTGGATCAAATATTATTTATTTATCAATATATTATTTCTATATATGCCCTATATATGTTACTCACCACATATTAACCAAAATATATCTGATTACAAAATGAATGCATTCTCTCAACATATAGAGCTAGGGTGCTTTCATAGAAATGACAAATAAAAATAGTGCCTAGCTATGTAGCAGCTATCAATTCTATGAACTATAATAGAAATTGGCAGTTTTGAACATAGTAGTCATTTTGAGAAGGTGGAAGTGTTTATTTTAAAGATATTCCAAGTTGTTTGTGCTGATATCCAGGTCATCATCTTTAATTCTATCGTCATTTATTGCTATAAATACTTAAATAATGTAATGCTTATATATACCTTTGTATTGTTAATAATTCTCTAATATCTTGCATATTTTAATTCTAAAATATTCCATAAAACTTTATTCAATCTGTAAGTTGTTTTCCTCGAATACATTACTTTACAATTGATTTCATTTAACTAAATTTGCATTCCAACATATTCAAATTCTGCAGATATTTTTCCTCTTCTTCATCTAACTAAATTGCATACTAATTCTTGTACATATTTCAAATGATCTTTCTTTCTATGTAAAGTGCAAGTGTCCTTAGGGGAACAAAACACTCTAAGTCGAAATGAAATAATATATATATATTTATATAATTTAATCAGAACTTTTTAGGTGAATATAAAAAAGCTGAGATATCAAAGAAAAAAAGGAACGACAAAATATATCGAAGGATTTCCCTATATATACAAGGATAAATGTAAAACCCACATTATGATGTTATTTATTGTGATTTTCTTAATATCAGGAATACCTCAAATGTGATTTATTCTGTGATAACGCGACATTTTATGCTTTGCAATTAGACACGCTAATTCGTATTTTTTTCTGAACTTTCTATTTTTTTTTTCAGAGGCGTTGAATATTTTATTGCCAAATTGAATTTTTATAATTGCTTCAAATATATATTTTATTTTTCACATTCTATATTATAGTATATACATTTTAAAAAGCAGAATGAATTTCGTAATAATATTTTCAAACTGAACATTTGTGTTTTGTGTCTGTGTGAGTTCAAATAAATATTTTATCTTTTGTGCGAAACTGTATCGAGTTTAAAGAATTAATAAATATTTTATATTTGGTATTTAACAAATATAAAATGGGATAAGACTTATTTTGTGAAATTATAAAAACGCAAAAGTTAAAAATGGTATATATAAATATGCGAGAAAAATATGTATATAAATATTTTTGAATGCTCACATTTAATATTGTTTTTAAATTGATATTTTCTTTTAGCATTTATGGTACATAACTATAGCAATATTTTAAAAATAAATAGCATTTTACAAATATGAATATATTTTAATATATAGTGTGATTTATAGTATAAACAATTTCGTTTTCTCTTTATCTTGTTCCAATACTTCTTTTTATGCGATTGGGATACATATCCACCTAACACAAGGTTCCAATTTTAAAATAAAAATAAAATAGTGAACAAAATATACCAATTCACAAATTAAAATTCAAAAACCTACCTTTCAAATTCTTTTTGAAATATTATTTAAAGAAATTCCATGCCAGAATTCTATTTCCAAAAAATATCTGCAATGGTATAAATTGTCAAAATAATGCTTATAATTACACTCGAATTTATTAGACATAAATAGCATACAATCAAATATTTACCAATAAAATGTGATATGTGATAAAATAATAGAAAAAATTATATAATATAAATAGTGATATATTTTATAAAAATATTAATGAAATGAGTGTTTGCTTAAATATAAATTTTTAAAATATATTTAATTATATATATATGATAGGTAAAATAAAAATATCAAACTATTAATTTCTCGTCATTTAATATATTTATTTTTAAATAACTGATATGATATAAAACTACTCACATACCTTAAAATGAAGCGTAAAAGGGTGTCTTAAAATTTGACATATTTCACATTTCAATTTTGACAAACATTTTGAAATTCGTCAATTAAACTGATAAGAGGCCTTTGTATTAATTTTATATCTTTTGAAGCTTTATTTCAAATTGTATCAATTATATGTTCAACATACACATATCCAAAACGAAATTAATATTAAACGATATTCAATTTCGAACAATATTCATCAGAAAAGTTAAACAGCAAAACACAGCACTGATAATTCTATAGTACGAGTATAATTCGAATATTCCAAAAAATTATTCCAAGCATTCTGAAATATTTTGACCATATATATTCTAAAATATATTTTAAAAATAATTATAAAATAAAAAAGCATAAATATAATTTAAACTTTATATATATAAACCATATCAATTTAACTGCACCTTTTTCAATTTTATTTGTAGCTCTTTTTTGATTATACTTGAATTAAAAAAGAAATTGCTGATGTTTATATTTGTTTTCAATTGTGTGGAATTAGCTTTATTATATACTACAAGGTTAATTCTCGTATCTTCATTTAAAAATGAAAAGCGATTCATTTTCGTTCAGCATTGAATTTTACTATTAGAATTTAATATAGAAATTTTACTTTTTTTAAAAACGGCCACACTCTATTTTTAATTAAAGAAAATTAAAGTTTTGTGTGTTACAATTTTACTTTTGAAGTGTAATACAACTTATTTAATATATATTAAATTATTCTGCTTTATATAATATTTACTTGTTATTGAAACACACTTTATTTTTATAGATAACTAGAAGTTTAATATCACGCATTTTTTACTATTTATGTTTTATTATAGGATGGTTATTCATATAGAGACAAATGAGAGTTCATGTCTAAAATGTAGTTTTCTAAATGTTAAAAGCTTACTATACTTTACTAACCTTTAAACTATGAAATGATGCTATTAAAAATTATGACATTCCTTTAATTTCTATTCAATAAATATTGTTTGTAAAATGCAAAACCTATATCGGAGAACCCTTACATTTATATACATATATACGTATACGTATTTATATACGTATATTTAACTCGTAAAATTATTTGGTTATTATCTAATCATAATGTTATCCAAGGCTATATTCTAAAATGTTGATTTTTGTGTT
The DNA here is from genome assembly GCA_030710605.1 of Cordylochernes scorpioides. Lineage (NCBI taxonomy): Eukaryota > Metazoa > Arthropoda > Arachnida > Pseudoscorpiones > Chernetidae > Cordylochernes > Cordylochernes scorpioides. The sequence goes on along the minus strand of CP092869.1, from coordinate 3,974,315 downwards.
GTAGTTTCAGCAAATTTATATCAAGATGAAGAGTTAGATGAGCCGAATGATGAAGCCATTGCCTTTGCGATATTTCAATCGCTGAAAGAATACGAAGCAAGAAAAAAAATCGGCCAAACGAGAGAAGCGAGCAGTGCCAAGAGCCTGTGTTGAGAGTACGTTACGATCATCATCACATTGACGGTTGTTGTTTACCTTAGGCTGGTGAAAGTTCCGCCATAGCTGTAATTGTTCTAAGTTTTAAATATTACCTTGTAAATAGATAAATAAATAAGATTAAAGATATAATCCTTAAGGTAAGAGTATCTTCTTATTTATAACAAGGCAATACACAATACATGGTGGCAGCGAATTGGCGATAGTGCCCTAAGCCTAATCTAATTACTAGTAAAAACAAAAAGAATTATTTTTGCATAAACAACGAAAAAAAAAAATAATGCAAAATATAAATCCTCCAGAACAATTTAATTTTAATAATCCAAATGAATGGCCAAATTGGATTAAAAGATTTGAACGCTTTAGAAAAGCGTCAGAGTTAAAATCTAAAAAGGAGGAAGAGCAAGTAAATGCTCTAATTTACATATTAGGTGAAAAAGCCGAAGATGCTCTAATTTCATTCAATTTAACTGAAATAGAAATAAACAATTATGAAACAGTTGTTAAGAAATTTGAAGAGCACTTTATAGGTAAACGAAATGTCATCTTTGAAAGAGCACAATTTAATCGTAGATATCAGCAGGATGGAGAAGCTGTCGAGGAATACATAAGAGTGCTTCACAAAATGGCCGAAAATTGTAACTATGGATCTCTGAAAGAAGAAATGATTAGAGATAGAATAGTTGTAGGAGTAAAAAATCTACAACTTTCAGAGAAGTTGCAACTAGAGCCTAACTTGACCTTGGAAAGGGCTATCCAAGCTGCTTGCCAGACAGAATGTGTGAAGCAACAACAGACTATTCTTCGATCAACAACAACACAGGCTGCCAATGTAGACCAAGTCTATGAAAAAAAGTTACCACCAAGAAGGTTCAATTCTACAAATGGGAAAGGAGACGCTTCAAAGAAAAGTAAATTTCAGAAGTGGAGCAAGCCTGAAAAATCTGGATGTATAAGATGTGGTGCTTCAAAATTCCATCCATATAAAGACTGCCCAGCAAAAGAAGTTAAATGCCATAAATGTAAAAAGGTAGGACATTTTGCAAAAGGTGCTACAATAAGACAGTAGGACAAGTCACCCAAGGTGATGACTACCATTTTGTTGGTAATATCTATGAGAATGGACAAAACTCAAATGATTGGAAGGTTTATGTAAAAGTAGATAAGATTAAAATACTTTTTAAAATGGATACAGGAGCGGATGTAAATATAATACCCCAAGAGATTTATTTTAAAAATTTTGCTCACAAGAAGTTATGCAAACCTGATATTCAACTTTTAGGACCTAGACAGGTTAAATTGCATGTAATAGGAAAATTCACAGCTTTAATAGAAAAAGATGGGAGAAGCATCCCTGGAGAAATATTTGTTGTTCCTCAACTAATGCAACCACTCTTGAGCGGAAAAGCCTGTGAATCTCTAAACCTAATCAAAATACTTCAGTCAATTGAGAAAAGGAATTCGCTTAATCCTTTTGAAGAATATCCAAAGCTTTTCACAGGACTCGGAACACTCCAAGGGAGCTACACAATTAAATTGAAGGATGAATCACAGCCTCATGCTATATATACTCCCAGAAGAATACCCATTCCACTTTTGAATAAAACAAAAGAACAACTTGATCAAATGGTTGAAAAAGGAGTAATTGAAAAAGTTGAGCAACCAACGGATTGGTGTGCTCCAATGGTCATTGTGCCCAAACCGTCTTCTAATGATCTAAGGATTTGTGTAGATCTGACAGCTCTAAACAAGTTTGTTAAAAGAGAACATTATCCAATTCCATCAGTGGAATATACCTTGGCACAAATGGGAGGAGCTAAATTGTTTTCAAAACTGGATGCCAACAGTGGGTTTTGGCAGATACCCCTGTCAGAGGAATCATCTAGCCTTACAACCTTCCTGACCCCATTTGGCAGATACAGATTCAAACGGCTACCCTTCGGAATTTCTTCTGCACCTGAGGTATTCCAGAGAAAGATGAGCAATCTACTGGAGAGCCAATCTGGAGTAAATTGTCACATGGACGACATTGTGATTTGGGGAGCTACACAAGAAGAACATGATGAAAGGTTAAGATGCGTCCTTAGGAAGCTTCAAGATTCAGGACTGACCCTGAATAAAGAGAAATGCATCTTCTCAGTGAAGGAAATCAAATTTCTTGGTCACCTGATTACAGAAAGAGGAGTGCTACCTGATCCAAACAAAGTCCAGGCCATCAGGGAGTTTCCATCACCTTCAAGCATTTCTGAAGTGCGCAGATTCCTGGGAATGGTGAACTTCACAGGTAAATTTATACCAGACCTTTCAACTATCCTCTACCCACTTAATCAACTCCTAGTAAAGAGAAATGATTGGAGATGGGATAGTGCTCAGGAGGAAGCATTTGAAAAAGTGAAGAAACTTCTTTCAACTTCTCCAGCACTAACACTTTTTGACCCCAATCTACCAACTACAGTGTCTGCAGATGCCTCTTCATATGGACTAGGAGCAGTGCTTTTACAAAAATCTGAAGATGGATACCAAAAAGCAGTTGCATATGCCTCCAGGACTATGTCCGAAACTGAAAAGAGATGGGCTCAAATTGAGAAAGAATCTCTAGCAATAGTTTGGGCCTGTGAAAGATTTCAAGACTATCTGATGGGAAATACATTTTCCATTGAAACTGACCATAAACCTCTCATTCCAATATTTTCAACCAAAAATCTAGATGATATGACACCACGCATACAGCGACTACGACTTCGGATGATGCGCTACTCATATAGCATTCATCACACACCAGGCAAGGACATTGTTGTTGCTGATGCTTTGTCCAGAAGCCCAATTAAGATATCGCATGAGAAAGATCTGGAGAATGAAATCTGTAGTTTTGTTCAACAGATCACTTCATGTCCTCCATTCAAGGATGAAAAAATGAAAGAAATCTGGCAATATCAAAATGAAGAGAGAGAGTGCAGAGAAATAAAAGACTATTGTGAAAAGGGCTGGCCTACAAAGAATGAGCTTTCTGCAGAAGCAAAAGCCTTTTGGTGTCTCAGATATGAAATGTCTGTCATAGATGGTCTTCTAATGAGAAATTCCAGGATTTATATTCCTAAGTCCCTCAGATCAAAGGTTCTAAACAGCCTCCATGAAGGTCATCTTGGCATCGAAAAATGTAGAGGCCGTGCCAGATCATCTGTGTGGTGGCCCAGAATCAGTCAAGAAATTGGAGAACTTGTGAGGAACTGCCCAAATTGTATTGAAGAAAGATCTAATCCCCAGCAGGCCATTAATTGTTTCTGATTTCCCAAGCAGGCCATGGGAGAAAGTGGGAATCGACCATTTTTACTTAAAGGGCAAATACTATCTTCTAATTGCAGACTATTACTCTAGGTTCCCAGAGTTGGCATTGCTGGAGGATCAAACAACACATTCAACAATTCTGCATTGCAAGTCAATTTTTGCTCGCCATGGAATACCCGAAGAGGTTAGATCAGATAACGGACCACAGTTTGGCTTAGAATTCAAAAAGTTTGCAAAAGAATACGGTTTCCACCACATAACATCTAGTCCCAGATTTCCTCAAAGCAATGGCTTCATCGAATCGATGGTGAAGAATATCAAAAACCAATTGAAGAAAGGAAGAGATCCATATCTTTCTCTTCTTGGTTATCGAACCGCTCCTTTGGAAAATGGGTACAGCCCTGCTGAACTATGCATGAACAGGAAACTCAGAACAACTGTGCCGACATCACCAGTTCAACTCCAGTCAAGAATACCTGATCTTGAAAATCTAGAAATGAGAGAAAAAGATCAACGGCACAAAAAGAAAACCCATTTTGATATACACCATCGTGCAAGAGAATTGCCCCATCTGGATAAAGGAACTAGAGTATGGGTGAAAGACTTGAGAGTTCCCGGTGTGGTACTTGAAGACGCTGGAAGTCCAAGATCTTATATAGTCAACTCTCCAAAAGGAATTTTAAGAAGAAATAGATTCCACCTACTACCAAACCCACAGGGTGAAAAGATTGACATGGAAGATGAAGAAATGGAGTCTCCTGAGATGAGTCAGTGCTTCACATCTACTGGGGACAACACTACTTGTGACAGTGAACCGAGGACATTCCAGAGATCACCGGAACCAGTAAAGACCAGGAGTGGACGCGTGGTAAAGCCGCCAGACAGGCTAAACCTCTAGAGAAAAGGGGGAGATGTGTTGAGAGTACGTTACGATCATCATCACATTGACGGTTGTTGTTTACCTTAGGCTGGTGAAAGTTCCGCCATAGCTGTAATTGTTCTAAGTTTTAAATATTACCTTGTAAATAGATAAATAAATAAGATTAAAGATATAATCCTTAAGGTAAGAGTATCTTCTTATTTATAACAAGGCAATACACAATACAGAGCCGTCTGCTATAAAAATCTTGGATGTTTTCGAAATGAGGCGTTTGAAAATACTGCTCCTGCACCTCCAGAAAAAATCGAAACGAGATTTCTTCTCTACACTCGACGCAATATCTACAAGAAGTCGGATATCCTAAGCTTGGAAAATAGCTCAAGCATTTATCATTCTAACTACAACTCGTCATTACATACAATCATGCTGATTCACGGCTTCGCTGGAACTGGGACAAAACATTGGATCCTGCGGATGACAGAGGCCTTACTGTTCAACGTAAGTTTTTTTTGTTGTTGTTGTTTAATGCTTAAAATTAACTTCCTTGACTATCTTTGATTTTAAAACTATAGGAATGCTAGAAATACTTTGACAACCTATTCTCTCTTTAATATCATTTTAATATATTGAGGGAATATATTTCAAATATATTCGTATCACATTTATTTCTAAAATGATATTCACAATGTAAAACTCTATTTATTAAGAAATGGGGTTATATTTATATCTGTTTTTTTTTTAAAGCTATAGCTATTTTGGGTAAAAAAAAAGAGTATACCTTGATACTTTTTATAAGGGGGGTATTAATTCGAATTTTCAATTTTCATTAATCAGATTAGAAATGTACAGAACACATGTATGTTAAAACTATAGTTTTCATCATCTTTATTTTTTTTTATCTTTATCCATATCAGTAAACGCTTTCACATTTTGATATTTTCCTCAAAATTGATTCAATTCGCTTTGCTCTTTGAGAATATTTAAACTAATGGACTAAACGTAAGGAATTGCAAGGTCTTCAATATCGCCGGTCGTCTGTTTTATTGAAGGAGACAGAGGTAATTTTGTTAACACTTGGTTATCTCGTGTGTCTTCAATAAAGGTCACTGTGTATCAAATATCTTTCAAAGTTATTGTCTGAATCCCAATATACATGCTAAAAGGTAAAACTTTCTTAAGTTTTGTCCATGAGGGTATTTTAAAATTAATTAACTGATTATTATTTTATATTTATTGTTGACTAGCATGTTTCTCCTATTGCCTCTCTGTTCTTTCATGGAAATGTCTTCAGCTGCCCGGTTTTCTTGAGACATAGGATGCAAACAGCTATCCTGCTTTGACCCACCTCAACCATACATCTATTAACAGACTCGATCTCAGCCTGGAACTTTCTAGTCAACTGGTTCAGATCAGTAATTCACTCAGGACGCGATTACTTGCTACCAGTTTGTATATAGAGTTAGGTGTGACACTTTCAATTCCAAAATATAGGACTATCTTCAGTTTGTTCCACATACAAGTACTTGTATATGTTAAATGGTACAACTTCCTTAAGTTTTGTCCATGAGTGTCTTTATATGCATGCATTCCTACATTCTGTTTTTATAAAATAAGTTTGTTGTTTGTATTTGTAGGACGACATCAACGTGATCGTTGTGGACTGGGGTCCCGGAGCGGCAATGCCCAACTATCTCCAGGCCGTGGCCCACACGCGACTCATGGGACGACAGATCGCCCTGTTGGTGGGCTTGCTGGGCACCCCGACCCGGCTCCACCTCGTGGGCTTCTCCCTGGGCGCGCACGTGGCGGGATACGCCGGCCAGTACACCAAAATCTGGAGGATCACAGGTATTCCACACGTGGCGAACCAATCGTCATACAACTCAGAGAACCAATAACTTACTCACTACGGCATTATTCACAACAGAATAAATGCTAATTAAACACCCAGTATATGATAGTAGAAAGATAACAATGATCTAACCTATATGTGTGTTAAAAGTATAATTTTTTAGATATAAAATACATGTAATAATTATAAGGCATAAGCAAATATTTGCATTATATATCATACAAAAATAAGATAAATTTTTGGCTTAGACAATTTAAGCAATTTTATTGATTCTTCTACTTAATTGTTAAAGAAAGAAAATTTAACATCAAATAAAGTATAATATATAATAAAGCAGTAAATAAAGGGGAGATAAAATGTGTAGGAAAAATATATATAGTTGTTTATATGTACACATTTCTTCAGCAAGGGAGGCTTCCCTACCTTGAGAGAGTTTGGTTTAGATATTAAGAATTTTCCAATTAAAACTTCTGAAAGAGGTTTGTTTTTATTCTTAATAATATATTTTTAATATAGAATATATAATAAGGCGATATTTTTTTCTTTTTGAAATAAAACAACATCCTACTGTATTTATATATGCTTATACTTTCCTCAAAATTTATATCCATAGAGTTTTCTTAAATATCTAAACCATGAATTCCTCTCTAAAATACCGGATATGTACACTAATAGATAAGGACGTTGTACCTTTTAGCATGTATATTGGGATTCAGACAATAACTCTCGGAAAGATATATGATTCACAGTGACCTTTATTGAAGGCACACGAGATAACCAAGTGTAAGCAAAATTGCCCCTGTCTTCAAAAGAAATAAATAAATAAATAAAAATAATATATATATGTGATAATAATGTGGTGAGTGAGAAATAAGGAAACAACAAGTTTGGAAGATGGAACCCAGCAAACCGAGGGAGAGAGGGAGCGCTAGCGGCTGCCACCGCGGAAATGCACTTCTTGTGTCCCCCCACCCCCCCCCCCCCCCCCCGACTGAGTAAACATAGAACTGAGGTTCCAAGAAAATGCCCTGCGGTCGCCCCCTTGGAATGTGACTGCTATATCAAGTGACTGGCCTTAGCTGCGCTCTCTCTCTCTCTCTCTGGTCGACTGTAGATTTGTTTTATTAATCCTGGAAGAGCATATATTATGACATATGGCCCCCGTTGAAGAAGGCTGAACATGGTTTAAGTATATTTAAAGCTGGAGAAGCCAGGAATAGAGAAAATAATTTTACAGTTAAAATTAGTTAAGGCAATGGTGACATAGTTTTATGTAAATAAAATATTGTATAGTACACAAGTAAATATTATTTACAAGCAGTTTTACAACACCGGGGAGTTTGACATTTAAGGAAATCTTTGAAAATATCCAGGTTATAAAAGGCTATATACAACAAAATCTAATGTACTATAGGGAAGTGATATGGAGGAGTGTGAACAACGAGAAGAAGAGTCACATACATATGGTGAAATTCTGAAGATCATTAAGACTGGAGAACTCTACACTTTAAGATATTTTTCAGGCGGACATGGCAAGGGGAAACTTGTCATGGGCTTTCTATGCTATAAGGGTAGAGTACGAGAAATGAGATTGAGGTTGACAATTGTGTGAGCTCAGGACTGAGGTAAATATAAAACTACATACAATGTTAGAACCTCGGCGAACAGGGCGAGGGGAGACTTGCCCTGGGCCAATCTAACTTATCTATGCAGTTAGTCAATCTGCACCCTGTGACGAACACACCATTGGCTAGATGGTGTGGGTCGGTGGATATGCTAGAGATGAACTACGAAATAAATTAGCATAAATGAAGGGCGAAGGTTAGGATTTTGAAATGACAATATAGAAGTTCGATAATTGATTAATCAATAATTCTCTATAAAGGTCCTGAGCTGGTATAAAGTTAACAAAGTTGTAAGAATGAGAGGGGCATTAAGGGGAAGATAGATAAGAGTCACCAAGGGTTGGTTGTAAGCAAGGCTCACGTGGTGGTTGGAATTCTTCGACGCCTGAATTACAGGGTGAATTTTGAATCGATTAGGGAAAGAAATTATTTTTCGTGAGCCGTGCTTACAAGTAGGAGAGGTCTATGCAAATAGATATACAAAAGTTTAGGTGCTGGAGGCACATTTTTATAAATAAATTGATTATGAAAAATCTATTGTTAATAGTAAAAATCGTAAAGCATTAATAGGTAGAATTCCATTTTTTTTTTAAGAGTTTTTTTTTTTTTTAAAGAGTTACGTTAAAAATGGAAATTATTTAATTAAAATAACGATTGTTAAATTCTACTGGTAAGGTAACTAATTAAATGAGTTACAAATATCTAGATAAATAGTATGGAGCATAAAATCATTGTTAATAGGCATGGAGAGAATAAATGGAGCTAATTATGTAAATATTGGGACAATTTACAAGGAATGACTTATTTAAAGAATGAATGGAAGGGGTAAAACAATTTCACTTACAGGTTATGCTGGTTTAGAGAGCAGGTAAGTTCATTGAGATTCGGGAGAGTTCTGTCTGTGACACTGTGCGTACCAGTGTTGTACATCACAGTAGCGGTAGGGAGATGGCGGAGTCTTGTCCATGATGGCGGGAGGTGTCCTGCTCTGGCACGGCGATCGTTCTTGAGTAGATCTAGTGCTGGAAGAAGTGCGTGGCAACTCCATCTCTGTCGTAGGTGAATACTTCTTCGGGATCACGGTTCAAAGGTTGGCGAAGAAGGGGTTGAGGGCTCGAAGAGGAGTGGTTACAGTTGAGTTGGGTTTGGTCGATCTTCGCGGCTTGGCTTCGTTTCTTCATACTCAGGTAAATGAGGGATTTGCTTCCCGGCCAGGTCTTATCCTTTTTCTGTGATAATAATGTGGTGAGTGAGAAATAAGGAAACAACAAGTTTGGAAGATGGAACCCAGCAAACCGAGGGAGAGAGGGAGCGCTAGCGGGCTGCCACCGCGGAAATGCACGTCTTGTGTCCCCCCCCCCCCCCGACTGAGTAAACATAGAACTGAGGTTCCAAGAAAAGGCCCTGCGGTCCCCCCCTTGGAATGTGACTGCTATATCAAGTGACCGGCCTTAGCTGCGCTCTCTCTCTCTCTCTGGTCGACTGTAGATTTGTTTTATTAATCCTGGAAGAGCATATATTATGACATATATATATTAAAATAGGGGCATATTTTGGATCAAAATAATTATTAAATTTCAATATTTCGACGAGGCTGTTCGCCTATCTTCTTCTCGGAAAAATTCAAAAACCTTGTAAGCTTATTATCCGCGTGATGCGCGCACGAGAAGTGTTGTTTTATATAACATATGTTGGTGTGACCAAATTTTAATTATCATAAATGGATTGCTCTATATTCAACATATATACAGGGTGATCCAAAAGTCCCGCACAACTTTAAAAATTAATAACTCCGCAAATATTTGCGCTAGATCAATGCGGTAAACACCATTGTATTCAGGATGCAATGGGATTTTTTATGGCAAATAATGAAAAATTCGAAATTGATTTTAGATACAACTTTATTTGCTAGATGGCGCTCTACCAGAATCAGAGATCCAGCGGCCAAATTGTTTGATAAATTGAAAAATATAACTGGACGACACGTATTTTTCCTTTTTGAATACCAGGAAAGAACCCTAATGATATCAAATGATAAATTAATAAAATACCATTTCGCTGAAAGTTAGAATAAATTGTTAACGATTTTTAAATACAATCTGAGATATGTAAAATAGGTATATGCAAATTAAAAATGTAGCAAAAAATAAACCTGATATTTTGGATGGGGTTTGCTTGAATCCTCTCAGCTATTTAAATTTCGAAAATAATAATTTTCTAATTTTTTAAATTCAACTCTCTCTCAGTATCGATTATATTTATTTTAATCCATTTAAAAATTATTTATCTATCTCTGATGATTTATTTCAATCTGGAATGCCGTTGTTGTTTTTGTCGTGTCCAATAAGAGCCTCAGATGTCTCCATGCATCTCTATCACAGCAGCAGCAGCATTGTCCACTATCTTGGGTGTGTAAAGCAGCTGCTCTGGGTCTATGTCAATTTTCTGCAAGGCTGCGGGCATGAGAATATGTGGTTAGGTGTTAGTTCCACACCAGGACAGTTGTTGCATGTTCTATAGGTTCTTGTGCCATCTGGATGTATTGTCATCTTTTATAATGTTTTGTTCTAAATCTTGTTATAGTTTTGTCATTTTTCTCTCAGAGTTTATTTCACATTTTGATCTTTTCTTATTTTTTTGTTAAATTATCTTGTATTTTGCAAAACCATTAGCGTCAAATAATGGCATTTGTTCTTTCCTTTGGCTAAACTTTCTGGCTTCCTTTGCAAATTCAACTGCCATTTCATTACCCACGATCCTAACACTGGCAGGAATCCATTGTAGAATGCAGTTATTCTCCAATGATATCAGTTGAGTAAGTAACGAATGTATTTTTTGTGTGATTATAGTATTGCCCTTCTGAATTGCTTCTAGATCAGATATGAAGTCGTTGTACGGTATATTATAAATTCTTCTGCTTGATGCAGGGATGGTTGGTTAAGACATACATCAAGAGCTTTCCAGATAGCTGTCAGTTCACAAGTGAAGTTTGACGAAATCTTTCTTGCTCCTTCTTTGATTTTGATGTATGTTCCATCTTGTAGTATTATGTTAATTCCAGCCCCTCCATTACTTATGGTAAGGTGTGATTATCCATCTGTATATGCTGTTAAATAATTTATCTGATCGCATAAACCAACTGTGTCAAGTCCTTCCTTTTTAAGTATGTTTTTGTTCTCTTTTTTTATTGCAGGGTTCATTCAGGTTAAGATTGATGATTACATTTGATGGCAATGGGGTAGGAAATATTGGTTATTCTCGAATTTGAAATTCATTATGTTTCATATTCATGCTCTTTCTAATATTGTTGTCGTACTGAAGTGTTGAAGATCTTTTGAGCCTTTTTTTTGTGTCCAGTTTAAATAGGTTCTATGGGATATGTGTTCGGTTTCTTTAGTTTTTAAGCTATTGGTGAATTTTATTGTTTTTAATTGTTTTCTGCTTTCAAGTAGGTCTAGACCACATTCTCTCTGAATTTTCTAATTGTTGGTATTTTAAACAGAACCAGTGATTAATTTGGCCGCTTTTGCTTGAACACTGTCTAGTCTTCTTTTTAGTGATGAACATGAGGGAGCCCAAACAGGTGTTGCATATTCCATTATTGGTCTTATTAAGGTGATATATGCTGTTCTGAGAATTTTGAGTTTTGCTCCCCAATTTGTTCCACATAGCCTTCTCAGAATGTTTAGGTTTCTGGTTGCTCTATTTGAGGTGCTAATTATGTGTTCTGTAAATCGCAATTCCTCATCAAGTATCACGCCTAGGTAATTTGGAGATAATATTTTATCAATTACTAGCAGGGTGACCCGGGGTACGCCCGGGATTTACCCGAGTGCTTATCTGCCCTAGTGAATATATATTTGGTTAGAGCATTCCTCGGGCATTGCTCATCGAGTGAGCGTCTATAAATATTTCGATTTAAATTTTCAAAAGACCTTTTTGAAAAGGGTTTTTAACTATATATATATATATATATTTGAAACATGGAAATTATAATACTTTAAATAAATAAAAATAGGGTGAACACAAATAAAACATAACAAATATTTCGAATTAGAGCAGTTATTTTAAACGACGAATTAGATCAGTTATATCTAAAAATGAAAATGAATAAATCTTCAAATCGAGCGAGCGTCTATAAATATTTCGATTTAGATCAAGTATTCTAAACGTATGTGTTATTAAGCGAACTATTATTAATAAAATATTGAGAAGATTTAGATTTAAACGTATTTATAACCTTTTAGTACTTGTTAGAGGGCGCTGTTCGTGAGCTAAGTAGAATAATTTTAATATATAGTTTTAATAATTGATTTATATATTTTTTAAAATAGCCTATCGTCATCCCCGTTATTTTTTACCTATGTATGGAAATTTTGGTTTGAATTAGTGAACTACTGCGGATTTGTATACCGGACATACAAACCATCAAACATACAAACATTCATTTTTATATATATAGATATGGTTTTTTTATGCTTATTTTGGAGTTAAATTCATGTCATTTTTTCCTGTCAGTGAAGGAGTCCTATAGGTTTGTGTTTATTGGGTTTATTGTCATTTTGAGATACATTGCCCACTTCTCCAGTCCTCTCATTGATGTGTTCAGTATTTTTCTGATATTTCTATACTGCTACTTGTGTGCCATATGGCTATATAATCTGCATAACAGGCAACTTTTGTGTCTTCAGTGAGGATGGATGTTGTTAAGGTTGTGTCGTAATTAGATGTACAACAACTCAAACTTGACCATGACTCTTTTTTTAGTTCTTATTCTTTTCGTTTGGCCAACAAAAAATGTCCAATTTATATACACATATATTCTTACATAATGAGACTTTAAAGAATGCAAATAATCTTCATCTATTTACATACACAACACATCTCCCCCCTTAATAATACTCCAGTCGGTCTGGGGGTTTCCTGGCTCTCTGAGGTCTAGGACTGCGGACGGGCACTTGCACAGCGGCAGGCTCCGGTTTAGGAGTGCAAGAGGGCACGTGCACAGCAACAGGCCCTGGTCTAGGAGTGCAAGAGGGTACGTGCACAGAAGCAGTCTCCTCCTTGTTTCCTGATGTAATTCTGGAACCTCCTTTTCACTTTATTTCTGACTTCCACCTACAGGCTTTTCTCCTGATGTTCGTGGAAGTATCAAATTTCTTGTATCCACTTGTTTCTTTCACACAGGTCGCAATTGATTGATATTCCTCTTATACACGACGCCCTCGCAACTTATAAGTTAGTGACGGTAGCTCAATAATTTCAAAATGGTACCTTTTCACCGTTTAGGTCCAGTTGCATAGTTGCGGAAATAAACCTCGCAACCTGTAGTAAACTGCTCCTGCCTTCTTACGGCCTCATGAAATTCCTCTCGCGGATTTACCATCTTGGTATTAAATTCGAAAATCTTGATCTTAAACTTCTCTTCATTAGCAGTTCCGCGGGGGAATTCCTTTATTACAGTTTGGGGGAATGTTCTATGAGCAAATAGGATATTTGTAGATTCGTCTCTAAATCATCCTACCCATTATTCTTTCTCAAAAGGTTTTTAAACTCTCTAACATATCTCTCAGCTAAACCATTTGTACTAGGATTATTCGGACTGGTCCTTAGTGTGCCGTATACCATTCATTTTGGTAAATTGCTCGAATTCACCTGAGACAAACTGTCTTCCGTTATCTGTAACCAAAATTAGGGCAATCCAAATCTGGCAAAAATTTCTCTAAGATTATTTATAATCGTTTTGCTGGTAATATCTTTGATGATAAAAATTTCTAGCCACTTT
>CP092869.1:3923017-3960632 GCA_030710605.1 Cordylochernes scorpioides | reverse complement strand
GTCTGCCAGGTGGAGCGACCTCCCAACCTGACCACAGGACTGGTCCGTGGTCCAGTTTCTGGACCCCTTGTGGTGAAAGTCCAGAATGACTACACGGCTCGGTCCACCAAACATTTCTCCTTTGTGGTCAGTACCTTCTTGGATCCTATAACATAGCTTGGCTTAAACAGTGATTCATCAACTTTTACAATTTATCACCCAACGTTTCGGTAAAAGTCAAACTTGGTGTTAAGCTTTCTACCTTGAAAAAGACGACAGTAGATCGCCGAAACAACATACAGTTGACTCTCGATAATTTGAAACTCAAGGGACACCAGAGAAATTTTTCAATTTATCAAGAGTTCAAAATAACAGGTGTTTAAACAACTGATAGGGAGGTAGGGAAAATCAAGTAAACAAGAGTTTGATCAAAATTCGTGATTTACTATTTTAAATACAGTTATTCACAAATGTTCATTTGTGGCAAGATGTTATTCCTCCAACTTCAAATTTCCGAGGGGACCAATTAATATGAATTTTATTCAACTTATCGAGTATTTACACCGGGAAACATTTTCAAATTATCGAATTATTCAAATTATCGATATTCAACTGTATATGCAAATATAGTTATACTGGGTAGATATGCAACGTGTTTGGCGTTTAGGCGATAGTGAACATAATTGGTTAATTGGGCAAAAGAAAATTGTAAATGCGATTAATTTATCATTTTCATTTGTCCAATTAACCTTAACCAATCACGATCGCTGAAACGCCAAACATGTTGCATATCTTTTCAGCCTAACTATATTTGCATATGTGTGGAAAAAAATAGTACAAAAGTGAAACTTTACCGGAATCAGATGGATAAATTAAGAAAAAGGTATCTCCTGATTGTGTAACTAAAATTTTCTGATGGCTTGCGCCATCTATCGGAATAAATATCAACTATTATCGTTGATTTTTTTAATTATTCCAGAATTGGCCAATTACCCATTCTTGATCAATCAAGAAAAGCTAACCCACGTACGCGTTTCGGGCTGTTGGCCCTCGATACCCTCGTCTGGAAATATTAAAAATCAACGAATAGTTAATATTTATTCCGGCAGATGGTGCAAGCCATCAGAAACTTTTAGTTGCACGATTAGAAGATGTATTTTTCTTAATTTATATTTGCATACATTTACCCGCTTTACATATATAAATACTTAACTAATTAAAGGGGTTTCTGAAGATGAGTTTCTTTTTATTTTATTAAAACCATCTCAAGCTTTCTGGAATCTCTGCCCTTCTACAGGATAACATGTATAATGAATAAAACGTTTGATGTCTTATATATAAATACGTGAAAATATACAGCAAATTTGACAGGGTAGGCAAATACATCTTGACTTTCCACATGTCCATTGTGGTCTACCCGCGGTTGACAACACCGTGTGACAACAGAACCCAAGGATCACGTCCATCAAGCCAGACATGGGTCCCAAGTCTGGAGGAACTCACCTCCGTATCTGGGGACTCCATATGGACGCGGGGAGTCGTGCTGAGGCCTTTGTGGACGGACTGGAGTGCAAGGTCATAGGGTAGGTGACTTCCTGGACTATAGCTGGACTTACAGTACCTCGTGTTTGGTGACTCCATATCTACCCCTACTCTATTCTCTCTTGTTCATGTCTTAGCTTGTTCTTTTTCTTTATCCCTAGTACACGTGGTACAGGCCATGATAATCATGGTGGGTAGAGGTATGCGACTGCTTTTACTGTAAGTGCACCACATGTCTACACATGTGAAAAGCAGTTCAAACTTTGCACTTACAAATGTGCCAGAGCCCCGTTTGGTTATTTGCACTCGCTGTTGGGGTTGATAGCTTGTTCTTCTTCTCACTAACACAGTACATTATCTCTAGAGTTACCATTTCACCGTTATTTTAAACATAGGTTAGTGTTAAAATAAAAACAGCCATATCCTGACCACGCTCACGTGAGCTTTTTAAATGGCAGAGCGCCATCTAGTGGAACAGAAATTAACTAATTGTTGATTTAGGGTTGTTCCGTGATATTTGGCCAACCCATTCTTGATAAATCAAGAAAAGCCATCCATGAACGTGTGTCAGGCTGTTGGCGCTCGTCATATGTTGTTGTGTAATCATAAAGTAAGTTATAAAACCGTGGATGGTTGTTTAAAACATAGGTTCGTGTAAACATAAAGTGTAATATAACGAATGAAGACATTAAGACGCGAATGTTTCTTTTCACAAATATATCAAATTTATACTATCTTACTGCGATGAAAATATATATTGGGAGGGCTTGGCTCATCAGTGGTGAACCCTCCCAGCGGTTTCACTAATATAATCTACCAGACCGCTTCTTTAGAGCTCTAACACTGTATTGGATCATTCTGTTTTTATATGCAAAACTGAAAGGTGGAATCTTAGAAATAGTATTTAAGCAAACTATGGACATAAGCTTTTAGGACAGTAGAATTACATATAAATATTTGCATCGAGCAATGCTCTTCTGCAAACAATAAGGACAAGGTCAGTTAGACATAAATTAATACAAAGCAATAACGCGCTATCTATTGATAGTCAATTGCTTTTTAATCTGTGTTATTCACATAAACCTTTTATCATCGTCTTTATTTTGTGTTTGGGCAAAGGATTAGCCACGTTTGTGCTTCTAGACCTGATGAAATTCTTTTCTGTGTGACATTTTCGATCTAAATAAACGTCCTCCGTACTTTAAGTTATTGCATATAGTAGGTTATTATAAAACTGTGGAAAGTTATTGTAAATATACGGGATAGGTTAATTTTAAACACTGGGAGGGTTCACCACTGATGAGCCAAGCCCTCCCAATATTTTTTCATCGCAGTAAGGACAGTAGAAGTTTGTTTTATGTTTGAAAGAGAAACATTCGTGTTTTGATTCTTCCTTTCTTATATATATACTGTGTATGATTTATCATAAACATATGGCAGGTTATTTCAAACACATACTGTTGAGGTTATTATAATCATAAGATCTTCAAACAAATCTCTCTTTTTTTTTTCGTTAGGTTTCTATATTATACAATAAAATTGGGTCATCAGCTTTCAAGTGCCAAGAGCTCTTTGTAAAGATTCTTCGTGAGATAAATCAACTAAGAAGCTTTAAGAGTTATTTTAATCGAACATATTACGCCTTGATGAAGAGTTGTCGGCTTGAAAGCTGGTGACCTAGCTTTATCTGAAACCTAGCATTCGAGAGAGTTGTTTGAAGGGAGAGTTCTGGTGGTACAAACTGAGGGTTTATGTTGGCGAGCTACATCAAGCCGGCCGTGTGTACAGACGTCAGCCCAACTACGTGGACTGTATCACCTCCACATCCAAGGAAACAGGTCCCGGCAAGGTGCGAGTGAAGTTCGACAACGGACTCCGGATCTTCGAGGACTTCAACTTCCTGTACATGGAGGACCCCATGATCCACCGTGTGGAGTCAGGCGGCGGGTCCAGCGCCCATCACCGCGGAGTTCCTAAGGGCATCCCTAGTGGCGGGATCGCTATCTCAGTCTTCGGCTCCAACCTCAACACCGTGGGACACCCGCGCATGGTACTCATGGTGGAGGGAGAGGAATTCACCAGTGTAAGTCTCTCTGCTAGCTCTTCACATGTAGGACACTAGCATCCAAGCATCCAATAATCGTCTTAGTTAACGGCAGGCATAAAGAACGAAAGGGCAAAAAGAGACTTTTCTCTCCCTTGTACTTCCAGTCGTATTCAAAGTTCTTCTTCTTATTCCAAAATCACTTTATTAGGTGCCACTCAAAAGAGAAACCTAGTTTATGGTATTTACAACAATGAATAATATGTGAAGGTTATTCACATATTAAACAAAATGTTAACGCGGGATTCAATCCCGGTTCATGGCTGTCGGGAATCGAGGGTGTTACCCACTAGTCCACCGACTATTCTTCGTCCTATTCCAAGGCATCAATATGCATTCGATATAAAAACTTGTAGAACAAACTGGCATACGTTCAACCTAAATAAAATTTTGTTGACACTACAATGTTTCAATTCGTGTGTCATTCTGTTTGTACTTTTTAAAAACGAATTTAACTCAGAAATGTATTCCGGAATATTATTGATATCGGGATTTTTGTAATCTTTGAGCTATACGACTGACGACGCTCTTTATCTGCTTATTCTGTAGTTAAAAAGAAACAAGACACTGCTAACCTTATTGGCTATTCTGTTGAAAATCCGTTTTTAAAGAGACTTAATACATATTTATTCTGTAACTAAAACGACCTCTAACAAGCAGCTGACTGCTAATCTTTCTGGTTCTCCGTTGAATATCTTTTTAGAGAATTTGTCCTTATTTATTCTGGTTATTACAAAACGAAATAAGGCACTGCTAACCTTATTGGCTATTCTGTTGAAAATCCGTTTTTAAAGAGACTTAATACATATTTATTCTGTAACTAAAACGACCTCTAACAAGCAGCTGACTGCTAATCTTTCTGGTTCTCCGTTGAATATCTTTTTAGAGAATTTGTCCTTATTTATTCTGGTTATTACAAAACGAAATAAGGCACTGCTAACCTTATTGGCTATTCTGTTGGAAATCCGTTTTTATAGAGACTTAAAACATATTTATTCTGTCGTTAAAACGAAAAAAGGCACTGCAAATCTTGGTTATTCTGTTGGTATCCGTTTTAGAGACTTTATCCTTTTTTTTCTGTAATTAAAACGAAACACGGCACTGCTATAGTCTTTCTGATTATTCCGTTGGAAAATCCGTTTTTATAGAGATTTAATTATTATTTATTCTGTCGTTAAAACGAAAAAAGGCACTGCTAATCTTGGTTATTCTGTTGGTATCCGTTTTTAGAGAATTTATCTTTATTTTTTCTGTAATTAAAAACGAAACAAGGCACTGATAACCTTTCTGGTTATTCCGTTGGAGAGAATCCGTTTTTAGAGAATATATCTTTATTTATTCTGTAATCAAAACGAAACAAGGAACTGCTAACCTTTCTGGTTATTTCATTGGAATCCGTTTTTAGAGAATATATCTTTATTTATTCTGTAATTAAAACGAAACAACGCACTGTTAGCCTTTCTGGTTATTCCGTTGGAAAATTCGTTTTTAGAGACTTTAACCTGATGTCGTTTTAATTACAGAAAAATAGTAATGAAATCTCTAAAAACAGATTTTCCAACGGAATAACCAGAAAGTCTAACAGTGAGTTACTTGCTGTGTCGTTTTAATTACACAATAAATAAGGATAAAGGCTCTAAAACAGATTCCCTATTTATTCTGTCATTAAAATAACACAACGCTCTGCTAACATTTCTGGTTATTCAGTTGAAAATTCCGTTTTTAGAGACTCTATCCCTGTTTATTCTGTAATTAAAACGACACAACTCACTGCTAACCTTTCTGGTTATTCCATTGAAAAATTCCGTTTTAGAGACTCTTTGCCCTTATTTATTCTTTAATGGTAAAAATGTTTGCGTAATAAAGATAGTTCGATGTTATTCCATCTTTATATTTTGAGGTTAAGTTGTTCTCGAAATGTTCCGTTGCGCGCGGCCAATGCTCACCATGTATCTAACATGTGTCCAACACACAAATATCCCATGCACGTTGTGACACGCCCGCTGTGACATCCAGGAATGCCGCTCGGACTCCGCCACCGAGATGAAGTGCAGCAGTCCAGCCATCCCGGCCTACAAGCTGCCGTTCCAGGGAGACGACTATATCGAGCTGGACTATGGCTTTGTCATGGACAACGTCCAGAAACTCCGTAACCTCAGCAGCCGTCTGGGCTTCCCCAAGTTCCAGATGTACCCAGACCCTGTGTACTATCCCTTCACGGAGGACAACCAGGTCAAATACTACCGCAGCGAGTATCTCACCATCAACGTAAGTAGCCTTCCTTCTATCCGCTTCACTCTTCTATACGATAGGATTCTTTGTCACAAGACACGTGTACCAATTAAGAGGCCCTAAACTAAACTTGCAATACCTATCTTTATAAAAAAGACATCTTATCGTGCAACTGAAAGTTGCTGATGGCTTGCGCCATCTATCGGAATAAATATCAACTATTCTCGTTGATTTTTAATTATTACAGAATTGGCCAAATACCCATTCTTGATTAATCAAGAAAAGTTAACCACGGACGCGTCATCAGCATGGTGCAAGCTGTACCTCAACGACCAAAAAACTGGTCATTCAGGCATCCTGAAAAATAATAAAACGGGTAGTTTGAAACAGTTTACTGTGCAATAAATTGATAAAGAGGGAGCAATCTCTCGAAACATTTTGAGAAAAATTGTTTTTTTTTTCTTTACAGATCCAGGTACGTCCTTTATGAAAATTCGAAACTATTATAGACGTGTATCTACCAATACGAATTACGAATACCAATTAAACTGGCGAAACCGCTGGGAGGGTTCACTACTGATGAGCCAGACCCTCCGATTAATTTTTTTTATTGCAGTAAGGGCAGTGGAGAAAATTGCTAGTTTTGATCTTACATTTAAAACACTAGTAGCAAAGGAATACCTCCAATATCTTGTTAAAACATTTACTAACCTACTATATATAAGATAGTGTCTAATTCAATGTTTGGTTATTGTTTCTCAATGTTCTTCCAAATAAAAACTCCCTGTTTACTGTATTTCTGGAAGGAAAACAACTTCCTAAATATAGTGGTCAGTTATTATACGAAATTCTTCTTGGCTGAACGAGTCAATCAGAGAATGGCGCTACCTACGGTATGCCAAACTCAATAAATTGTTATGATGCATTAGCGCGCCATCTGTTATCAAAATTCAAAATTATTATAGACGTGTATGATTCTTTTAAAAATTAAACAATTTCTACTGTCCTTACTGTAATGGAAAAATTAATAGGAAGGCCTGGCTCATCAGTGGTGAACCCTCCCAGCTGTTTCGCCAGTTTAATCTACTTATATAACATAATATAACAGCGGTATGGTAGATTAAACTGGCGAAACCGCTGGGAGGGTTCACCACTGATGAGCCAGGCTCTCCTATTAATTTTTCCATTGCAGTAAGGACAGTAGAAATTGTTTAATTTTGTAAAGAATCATACGCGTCTATAATAGTTTCGAATTTTGTCAACAGTGTTATAAGTGTATACAACGGTCAGTATCTGTGAGTACAGGGTTCTGTGTCGCAGGGCCGTAACCTGGAGCGGGCCTCCCAGGAGAGCGACGTGAAAGTTCGCATCGGCACCCAGTACTGTAACGTGACGTCGTTGTCCCGCACCCAGCTGACATGTCGTCCGCCCACCAGACAGCCGCCTGCCCGGGACCCACACGGCAGGGAGGACCGCAGCAGGATCCCGCAAGTTGTGGTGAGTACTGGCGACGTGGGTATCTGACAGTGGTATGGGCGAGTTAGTGCGATGCTATGTTTGATGTCTGGTAAGACATGTACATCTGACATGAAGGACACCTGACAGTAGTCGCCGCCTCGGTGTGGCGTGGTATGTGTGAGTTAGTATAGCGATCATGGGTCTGGTGATCATACACATGTGTTAAGGCGAGAAATATAAAGAAAGAGTAATTTTAAAATTTTCATAATTTCTCAAGAATTTCGGTTCTTCTTTATGAGCACGACCTCCAAGATCTTGTCTAATTTAGACTAATAAAAGGATAAGTTAAAAAAAAAGAATTTCAGACGTCTTTTCTTGAACCGGTGCATCGATACTTCTCATCTTCACGTTACATATCATCAGGGATTATGGTTCAGTATGTGTGGGCGACATGTGGTGGTATGGAGATCACTTGAGCGAGGGTCATATGTTCCACGCTGTGACGTGGAGACAAACTAGCTACGTGGCGTGTGAGTTAGTCGTGTATGAGAACCATTGTATTCATTATTGTATTCGTGATTAATGTCGAGTATGGAGAATATGGCTTTGTTATTAATGGATGGGAATAAGTAATAAGATTAATGTACCTCTTCATTTAGGCTATTCCAAGATTTTCGATCAATGACCACAGTTTCCAACTGGTGGTAAGACTTAGTTGCCTTGGTCTTCAGTCTGTCCACAAATATAGTAAGAGGGCGTTCTTCAATGTGGCGCCTTCAATGCATACTTCAATTAATATTTTCAGTAGGCCACATGACCCATCTAATTCAGCTTACGTTTTTTAATTATTATTATCATTTATATATATATATATATAATATTTCAACGAGGCATCTGTTGAATCTCTTGCTAAAACATCTGTGGCATGCGCTGTCCACGAGTGAGAAAAAACATACATCCAAGGAAGAGTGTCTTGCAAAAAAAAAAAAGTATTTAATTGACTCGAGGTTATCGGGGGAGGGTTGGAGAGAAACACTAACAGTGTGTCCGTGTGTCGCCAGGTGGAGGTCGGCGACAAGCTGCGGTTCACCATCGGCCGTCTCAACTACGAGCTGCCGTCCTCCCAGGAGACGACGCTGTCCAAGCCGGCCATCATCGGGGTCATCGTGGGGGGAGCCATCCTCATCATCACCGTCATCATCATTCTCATCGCGTACCGGCGCAAGTCCACCGAGTCTAGCCGCGTGCTGAAGAACATGCAGGAGCAGATGGACGTACTGGAACTGCGGGTGGCCAGCGAGTGCAAAGAGGCCTTCGCCGAGCTCCAGACGGAGATCACGGACCTCACGGGCGACATGACGTCTGGAGGGATCCCCTACCTGGACTACCAGTCCTACGCCATGAAGGTCCTCTTCCCCAACGCCGACGATCACCCTGTGCTTCGGGAGATGCAGGTCAGTGTCACACTCACTGGCGGCCATTTCGATGTCTAAGCAGGGCGGGACAGTTGCCTCAGTCAGAGGTAGCGCCACATTGATTCACTTCTCTATTCCGATGGGCCACGATCTTCAATCCAAAAATCCTTTTATTCAGGCCCCTAACTACGATAATAAAAATATTCGCCCAGTTTATAGGAATAAAGAAACGAATTAGATAGCTAAGAAGGACGGGACAGTCGCCTCAGATGCTCAGTTAGAGGTAGTGCCATAACGATTCATTTCTCTATTCCGATGGGCCACAAGCTTTCAAGCCAAAAAGCCTTTTCTTCAGGGCCATAACTACGATTAAAAAATATTCGCCCAATTTATAGGAATAAAGAAACGAATTATATGTCTGAGCAGGACGGGAGACAGTCGCCTCGTATGCTCGGTCGTAGGTAGCGCCGCATTGGTTTACTTCTCTATTCCGATGGGCCACAAGCTTTCAAGCCAAAAATCCTTTTATTCAGGGCCCTAACTACGATAAAAAAAAACATTCGCCCAATTTAAAGGAATAAAGAAACGAATAAGATATCTAAGCAGGACGGGACAGTCGCCTCAGATGCTCGATTAGAGTTAGCGTCGCATTAATTCACTTCTCAATTCCGATGGGCCACGATCTTCAAGCTAAAAAGCCTTTTATTCAGGGCCCTAACTACGATAATAAAAAATATTCGTCCAGTTTTATCGGAATAAAACGAATCGCCGTTATCTTTTATCTCTTCTTAGCGATCATAACCGGCGATTCTTCCTCTTGTAAAGAAATGAATCGTCAAGGTTTAAATTCTCGTGTCATCAGCAACACATGTTTATTGTGTATCGTAAACAATCCTACTGCTATCAAAATAGAGAGAAAAAATGTTTTATGGGCTATTAACCAAGTCTATGATTTTCGAGCCCAAAAAGCCTCAAGCAGACAAGCCTCAATCCACTATAACAAATCAACAAGGTGCTGTTGATAAAATAACCATTTAAAGCTTCTTCTTGTATTGTCTTCAATGTTGTGAGTCAATACTATTGATATATTAGTTGCAGGATTTGAAAGAGAATGTGAAGTAGAGGCATCGGTGGGTTGGGAATACCACAAGAAATCTCGTCTTATTTACATATAACCCTCGTGGCAGTGTGTCTAAGATATCCTGGGGAATCTAAACTTTTTTGAACAACATTGGTGGCGTGCAGTACCTTGGTACTTTGATATAGTGTATTGTGGTTTGTCTGCTTGGTACATTCATTTTTGGACTCGAGAATCATACACTTTGGTTGGTAGAGAGAAGTCGTACTCTCTCTTGGTTACGGCGTGGTTGGATGGTCCTCTCTGTCTGTTACGTGATTGTTCTCCATAATAGAGGAAGGGAAATAAAGAGAATTTTGAGTCAAAAGGCGATCCATTAATTAAGATTATATAAAAGGGCGTACCTGGATCTGTAAAAGAAAAACAAAACTTTTTTTTTTCTTAAAATATTTCGAGAGATTGCTCCCTCTTTATTGATAAAGAGAGAGCAATCTCTCGAAATATTTTAAGAAAAAAATTGTTTTTTTTTTCTTTTACAGATCCAGGTACGCCCTTTTATATAAAAATAAAGAGAAGTTGAACAGTTATCGCCTATTTGACCATCCTTGATGCTGTAACGCCATCTTAGAAAGATAATATGGTTTTATGGGTTAGTGGCCCATAAAACCATATTTTCTCTCTAAGAGCCAAGGGCCTATCCGAATTCATGATGTCTTGTAGCCCTTGATTTAAACCAATGAAGCCTGTATAGATTTCATTATGTATATTCATCCTTGTTATTATTTCTTTAGTTTTCATCTGTCACCATAATATTTTATGAACGATGTAATAAAAGTTGATTCAATCTCAATCTCTCTAAGATGGCGTTACAGCATCAAGGATGGTCAAATAGGCGATAGGGATAACTGTTTGACTCCTCTTTATTTACCTTCCTTTATTATGGAGAAGAAGCACGTAACAGACAGAATAGATCGCCCAACCACGCCGTCAACAAGAGAGATTACGACTTCTCTCCAAGTCAGATGGGCTTCTTCCATTCTGATTGGTCCATCTGCCCCCCTGGTCTACAGGTGGTGGATGATTTTAGCCACCAATGTCATAACAATATATTCCAACCCTGGTTCACTTTTTAATTTCTCTTTTAGTTTTAAAAGGATTTAATGGAGTTTATTGAATGATGCTAACCTTATGTGACTATTGTGAATATAGAGGCTGCCTGGCTGGCATGCATATTTCTATGAAAAATAGACACTTCGGCCAGTTAGAGTTGAATTTTTTATTTTTTGTCGAAACGTTGAGAAAATAAAAAAACTTTAACTGGCCGAAGTGTCTATTTTTCATAGAATGATGTGACTAATTCAATTTAAAATGTATAATTTTCAAGAGCAAGGAAAAGGTTAATGACATAAAGTAGCAATGCTATCAGAACCATCAATAATATAAATCAGGATAACGAGATTAGTGGGGGTTGTAGTTTATTTGTTAGTACATTTTTTATTTGGACAAGTTTTGATAAATCTCTGATTTGTGAGCTGCTCTTGTAGTGTCTTGGCAGTGAATGTGAGGGGGATAGAGTCTCTCCCATTAGAGAATATTGTTTAAAAACATGCCTAAATCTGGTCTCTCTTGGAGGTTGTCTCTTATCAGAGAGTGTTTGAGTTGTAAGACACCTGAAACATTGGACTGACAAGAAAGAGTCTCTACTAAATACAAAGGTTGTTCCAAAAGTTCGTAAACACTTGCAAAAAAACTAAATACCAATATTATTCGCCGTTATGTATAATGTCTTGGAATTATGTATAAAGTTTTGCTTGAAAATAAAGATACTTCGGCCAGTAAATCTTTTTATTACTTCGACATTTCGACAAAAAGATTTTGTCCTCGTCAGGAGCAAACAAAAATTAAAACATTTGGCAAGGCGTTAAAAATTATTCTAAGGCTCCAAGGGCGTTCTCCTTTTCATTTATTTTCAAGAACTATGAATGCCGGCCAGGCAGCTTCTATCTTTACGGTATGTATACAATAATTGTATTATAATATATTCGCCGTAATAATATTATTCGCCAAGTAATAAGAAAAACAACGTTTTATGAAAAAAACGAACTTTTGGGACAACCTTATAGCTCTAGGAGAGACCAGCAAATGTTTGTAGGCTAGAGTCATGAGAGACTGCACTAGAGATTTAAACCATCCATTTAAGAGAATTACAAGGATCCAGCATGCTGAACTATCGGCCTCTACAGAACTACCAGGTTGCTTCACTGGTTTGTCACCAGCACGGATCTGACCGACGCCTGTGGCAGCAGCTCGACCCCATCAAGAAGCCTTACATTGAGAAAGGCTTGAGACTCTTCGGCCAGCTCATCATGAACAAAACCTTCCTGCTCATCTTCATCAGAACCCTCGAGTCTAATCGCTACTTCTCCATGAGGGACCGGTGAGTGGCTGGCTTTCTTCACATCTTCCAACTCTCAATGTTTGAGGCAATATCAACTACACAGCAAATCTGTAGATTTACGTTTTTTAAAAAATATTTTTATTTTATTTGTGAAACTCAGCAAGCTTATAAACTCAAGGTCATACAGTAGAACCTCCCTTTAGTGGACATCTCTCCACAAAGGACAGTTTTCATTCGCAAAATTACCATTTTTACAATTTAGCAACTCTCCGGTAAGAGGACATCTCTCCCTAAAGGATACTTTGGCTCTGCAATTAGGTGTCCTTTACAAAGAGGTTCTACTGTAAGACCAAATCCAAATTAATAAATAGATGTTCAGTACTTTTGTCTGATGATGGTAATAACGCTGTTACCGAAACATCACACACCATTTGTTTATTTGTATTAGGTCTTATTATCTTGTAGCTATAATCTATAATCCAAATTGTGCTATAACCTGCTACAATATAGTGTAGATGACTAAACCAGGCAGTAACTGTAGACCCTGTGTGACAGAGTCAACGTAGCCTCCCTCATCATGGTCACTCTGCAGGGCAAGATGGAGTACTGCAGCGAGTATGTTGTCCCCCCACCCTGCCCTGGTGTATATAACATCTGTGGTGTGACAGCATCCTCAAGACCTTGTTGGCTGAGCTGATAGAGAAATGCATCGACGGCAAGTCCCATCCCAAACTGCTGCTCAGGAGGTACATTGTCCTACACCACTTTCTTTACACTACTTTGTAGATCTTTACATATCGACATTTTTTGAAAATATCAAGAATAGTAGCAAAGTGAAATTATTGCTTCTTATCCCCATTGGTAGGCCTTTAATTTGTCTGTAGAATTGGTCTTTATAGCTGAAATGATTATATTCTAAGCAAAGTTTGATTAAGTCAATCAAAGCTTCAGATGAAAAAGGAAGAACAGAGTGTTGATGGGTTTCAATAAAGTTTTTGAGAGTTAAAATGGCTTCATCATGTGGAATTGAAGTTTATAAAGATTCGACATCGAATGATACCATTCGGCTTTGATTAGAGATTAAAAGGTTCTTATCCCCATGTGTAAAAATTACACGAAATCTACGAGTTCATGGGCCTCAAGAAATTTTATGATAAGCAGCGGCCTCTCCCAAAGGTCCTGTTTAGTGCATCTAATGCAAGCCAAAATGTGTTCTGGAGCTGCAGGTGCCAAGCTACATTTTGGGCAAGTGGGGTAGATTTTGTTATTATTTTCTATCTTCAATAGCTTGAGATGGCCTGTTCTAAATCTTGTTAGTGTTGTTTGATGCTGTCTGAGGTTCAGCGCTCCTCCTGGGTTACTCCACTGTACCAGTTGTGCTTAGGCGGAAAGTGAAATTGTACTGGGATGATATTTATAAATTGAGAAAAAAAGACATCTACTGATCATGCAACTAAAAGTTTCTGATAGTTTGCACCATCTATCGGAATAAATATTAACTAATCATTTATTTTTTATTATTCAAGAATTGACCAAATACCTTTTCTTGATTAATGAAGAAAAGCTAACCATGTATGCATTTCGGGCTGTTGGTCCTCATCAGCATGGTGCAAGCTAAACAGGTATTTAAGCCGGAAGGGCATGAGAATGCCAAATATGAAAAATAATGCAAAAGTGTGCTAGGATCAGAAGTATAAATTTAGAAAAAAAAAATGGCATCTTCTTATCATGCAACTAAAAGTTGCTGATGGCTTGCGTCAAAAGATGGTGCTAGACATCAGCAAATTTTAGTTTCACAATCAGAAGATGCCTGCTTTACAAGCTTGATACCTTAATATGATTGAGTAGAGATAAGAAAGAAGAAGACAAAGGCAGACACATTCTACTTCATCTCATCTATTAAAAGTGTAAAGCTTTACAAGCTTGATACCTTAATATGATTGAGTAGAGATAAGAAAGAAGTTTCACAATCAGGAGATGCCTTTTTTCTCTCAATTTATCCACCTGATCCCAGTACAATTTCACTCAGAATAAAGAGATTTTTCTCAATTTTTGAATTTTTTTTAATTTTTAGTCTTTGGTTTTCAGACCAAATTATGTAGATTGTGCTCTTTAAAATAGTTGAATGTTTTCCTTGTTTCTTATACTCTTATAGAGAGTGCTCTTTTCCATCCTTCCAATACATTTCAGTATAGGCTGGGTAGTGGTAGTGGTGATCTCTTCAATTCTGTATTTTGTACATTTAGGAACGACGTATGTACTAAGTGATGCACTAGCGCGCCATCTGTTATCAAAATTCGAAACTATTTAAAAGGCGTAAGATTCTTTTTGAAATTAAACAATTTTACTGCCCTTACTACAATGGAAAAATTAATGGGAGGGTTCACCACTGATGAGCCAGGCCCTCCCTTTAATTTTTCCATTGCAGTAAGGGCAGTAGAAATTGTTTAATTTCAAAAAGAATCTTACGCCTTTTAAATAGTATGTACTAAGTGTCAACCTGCAACCCCAAAACACATTATTGACTGTATTGACTCATCCATTGATGAGCTCTACTCTTCTCCGGCAGACACCATCAACAAGCTTTACAAGCTTGATACCTTAATATGATTGAGTGGAGATAAGAAAGAAGAAGAAGAGGAACGATGTTTTTTTAAGTTTGTTGTCCTATTATACACTAAATCTAATAAAGGTACAAATTTGATATATCAGAGTGAATTCATCATCAAAGGTTTTTGCGGATTTCAACAAATTACAAAAAATCATAAGACACCACAAATCTTTTTATTTACTTGATTAAAAGAAGGGATTGCCTGAAAACTTTCTTTAATTAAGTAAATAAAAAGATTTTCAGCATCTTATTATTTTTTATAATCACACTGAATATCAAAAACATGTTCCTTCTCTGTCTCTCGATGTTATCCAGACTCCTGGGACATACCAAAGTTGCCATATTATGATAAGACACACAATTTGGATTATAGATTATAAACACAAGGTAATAAGATCAAATCCAAATAAATAAATAGTGTGTGACGTTTCAGTAACAGCGTTGTTACCATCTTCAGACATAAGTACTGAATTAGGATGAAATATTCTTTTGTCTGATTATGGTAACAACGCTGTTACCGAAATGTCACTATTTATTTATTTAGATTTTGTCTTATTACCTTGTGTTCACCAGATTACATGTGTTCATAATGTTTGTGTACTCTATTGACTGGTCTCTTTATCTAAGATACAAGGGTCACCTCTCCCATCAAAATAGATGTCGAAAACCAGACGCTAGTTGCGGCGACGGTCAATAGATGGCGTCTGGTTTTAGACGTCTATTTTGACGGGAGAGGCGACCCTTGTCTCTTAGATCAATTTCCTCCTGGAAAAATTTCCATCTGGTCTCTTTATATCAGTTTTGACAGCTGTGGAAACGACAGTGTTTCCTCAGTTGACCATTTAGTGTGTTCTGGTAAAATAACTGACTGTGATACAGGACGGAGTCTGTGGCGGAGAAGATGCTCTCAGCCTGGTTCACCTTCCTTCTTTACAAGTTCCTACGGGTGAGTAACAAGCCATGAGTAGAAAATATCATTTAAGATTATAGCAAGGACTAACATGGAGTATCTTTTAATCATGCTAAATACGGAACAAGTTCCTGGTGTGGAACTAACCCTTACCCATATCTTCTCATGTCCAGCAATGACCTTTCAGAAAATTGACATGGACCCAGAACTTTACACACCAAAGATAGAGCACATTGTGACTGCTGTGATAAAGATACATGGAGACATCTGAGGATCTTCGTTGGACACGAAAACAACAGAAAATTGACATGGATCCAGAACTTTACACATCAAAGATAGAGGACATTGTGACTGCTGTGATAGAGATGTACGGAGACATCTGAGGCTCTTCATTGTACACGACAAAAACAACAGAAAATTGACATGGACCCAGAACTTTACACATCAAAGATAGAGTATATTGTGACTGCTGTGATAAAGATACATGGAGACATCTGAAGCTCTTCATTGGACACGACAACAACAACAGAAAATTGACATGGACCCAGAACTTTACACACCAAAGATAGAGGACATTGTGACTGTTTTTATACCTGTTTCATGATTTTTCTGGATGCCTGAAAGACCAGTTTTTTGTTATTGAGGTACAGCTTGCACCATGTTGATGAGGGCCAACAGCCTGAAATGAGTACATGGTTAGCTTATCTTGATTAATCCAGAATGGGTATTTGGAAAATTCTGGAATAATTAAAAATCAATAATTAGTTGGTATTTATTCTAACAGATGCCGTAAGCCATCAGTAACTTTAAATTGCACGATTAATATATGCCTTTTTCTTAGAGATACAGTAGAACCTCCATGAGAGGATACTCCCGCTAGAAGACACCTCTCTACAAAGGACAGTTTTCATTTACATAATTACCATGTTTACAATTTAGCAACTCTCCGGTAAGAGGACATCTCTCCCTAAAGGACACTTTGGCTCTGTAACTCGGTGTCTTTTACAGGGAGGTTCTACTGTATATATAAAATCTTAGAAGAAACTTATCCCTGGATATGGGAGCTTCATTATAACTGATTCCACCCTTCAGTGTAGCATATATAAGCAGAATGATCCAATACAGTATTAGAGCTCTAAAGTAGCAGTCTGGTAGATTGAAGGGTTCACCACTGATGAGCCAAGCCCTCCCAATATTTTTTCATCACAGTAAGGACAGTAGAAATTCATTTTATTTATGAAAAGAAACATTTGTGTCTTAATGTTTCATATATTATATAGAGAGATGAAGTAAGTGTGGCTGACTGCAGGAATGTGCCGGGGAGCCCCTGTTCCTCCTCTACCGTGCCATCAAACAACAGGTGGACAAGGGCCCTGTGGACGCCGTCACCAGTGAGGCTCGCTACTCCCTTTTCTGAGGAGAAACTCATCCGCCAGTCCATCGAGTACAAGTGCATGGTAAGTCTACTGGACTCTTACACCTGTTTGAATCCCAGTGGTATATTTATCTATCTATTTATGAAACACTCACGTCTTAATGTTTTTATTTCTTATATATAGATGACACATTATTACTTTGTAGTATTATATCTATCTACCTATCAGTTAAACATGTCTATAGCGCTCCCTCTAAATAGAGCCTTCCTCTCTATAGCACCCGATTTTAAACATTAAAATGTAAACATTTTACATTAAAAGTGACCTGTCTATAGCTCCCCCTCTCTATAGCAACCTATTTTGATGAGTCCCAAGAGTGGGCGCTATAGACAGGTTTAACTGAATATATTATTTAATAAAATCAATAAAGAATCCAGGGCTAAGTTTCTTGTACAATTTTATTTCTCTAGCTTTTTTTTGGGTTAACATGTCTTTCAACAGGAAAAAACTAGGAGTATAGCATGTCAAAAAATAGAGAAAATAAAATTGTACAAGAAACTTGGCCCTGGATGATTCATTTATTTTATTAAATTATAAGTCAGGGCAAAAACGTTTCTTTTATATCTATATTTCTACAGCAGTAGCAGTACTGTAGAACATACTCCATGATAGGACACTTCCACTATATCTCTCAAAGGACTATTTATATTGACAAAATTACCATTTTCACTAATTAACAACTCTCCGGAAAGGTCATTTGGCTCTGCAATTAAATTGTTTCCTTTACAGAGAAGTTTTACTGTCATAGACAATGTCAGTTGCCATGTTTCATCATGTGGTACCTCCTTCAATGTCTTCCTCTACAGAGGGTGGGCCACATGGTCTCTCCATATCTCCCTCCGCCATCCTCTTCATCTCCTCGTGTCGTCCAGTCCATTGTTTTAGATCATCTGTGTATCCCTGTTGTCTCCTTCCCCTAGAACTTTCCCTCCAACACTGTCAGCAATGTCTCTCCTACTGATCCACACATCACATGTCCAGCAAACGTCATTTTCATTGTTTTTTGAACTTTATCAGCTGGCGTTCTCTACCCATTCAATCAAGGACTTGATGTGTTACAGCCATGTTGTAAACAGAGGTAACATAGGCTGAGTGTGGTGACAGACGGTGTACGTGGCCATGTCCCACCAGACAGCCTACATGACAGGCCTGGAACACCCCGGGGAGAACATAGAGACTCCGGTGAAGGTGCTGGACTGTGACACAGTCACCCAGGTGAAGGAGAAAGCTCTGGACACCATCTACCGCAACACCCCATTCTCTCAGAGGCCTTACAAGGAAGATCTTGACCTGGGTAAGTCATCTCTACCAGCTAGATACAGAGAGGTAGTTGGCATTGAAGGTGACTCAGTTTAAGACTCACATGGTTCCCTCTCTATTGTCGGGTGTTGTTTTGGTCCAGTTGACCCATTCATTGAGGGTTTTTTTTACCATCATGTGGTGGTTTTCCCATCACATCCATTACATGTTTGACCTAATAGTAGGTTCATCCATCTTTAGAAACTGTTTATAACTTCAAGGGACAGTAAATGTCTTACAAATATTAGGATGGAGTTATCCCGGTATCTTCTCTGCCCCTCCTGGCCTAGCCCTTATCCATTCTCCACCACATGCCAGGTAGGGATTTTCCTTTCCTCGGAGATGGATCTTATAGTAAGATATTTCCCACATTCCTTCAGAGTACTTTGGGGCACAGGTTTACTTTAAGAAATTTTTATTGGATGGTGGTGGTGCTTGTTACAATCCTTACACCAATCCTTGGAGATTACGCGCTCAACCAGCTTTCTCAACACCTTTTTAGTAAGATTCAGGAAGAGCTCCTTTCTGTTTGAACCAATGAGGTCTAGAATGTGTTGTGGTGAGGCTGGGTATTTGATACAGAGTGGAAATTTTTTCGCCCTCCTCAAATGTCAGGGGTTTTCAGATGGCCCATTCTAAACCCTGTAATCCTGGTGTAATCACTGCACCAGAGAAGGTTCTCCTGTTTAGTTGACATCAATGTCTACCTTTATTAGACAGCCTTCATTTACCTGCTGAATAATTGGAGTTAGCATAGGAACATTTTCATTCAAAGTGGTTAGACCAAGGATGTAGTGAAATCACCCAGTATACAAACATGGTACATGTGTCATGCCATGGTATTATACATGTATGGTATGATGGTTTGTTATGGAGTGGTGTGGTACATGTATGGTGTATCATGGTGTGGTACATGTATGATATGATAATGTCATACCATGGCATGGTACATGTATGGTATCTTCTTCTTCTTTTTTTATCTCCACTCAATCATATTAGGGTATCAAGCTTGTAAAGTTTGAGATCATGTCTGGGTGAAGTATAATGCATCTGCCTTTGTCATTAAGACTGAAGCACTACTCAGTGGCAGGCCGAATTAGCTCCAAAATAAATGGCCCGCCTCTGACATGAGGAACAGACACCATGTGCAGCCGCTCCTAATATGGAGTACAAACGCTGCTGATCCTGTATCCCTGGATTAGGAGCCCTTACAGGGTACTATCAGCCGGGCTAGCTGAGCCCAGATTTTGTAGTGAGCTTGTTACTGCTCCCCTCCTCCTTTTTTATCCAGGCTTGGGACTGGCAAAGGTGGAGTTTCATGTATGGTATGATGGTGTATTATGGCATACATAGCGTGGTACATGTATGGTGTGTGATGGTGTGGTACATGTATGGTATAATGGTGTGGTACATGTATGGTATAACATGGCATACATAGCACGGTACATGCATGGTATAACATGGTACATGTATGATGTGGTGTGACAGAATGGAGGACAGGCAACACAGGCAGACTGACACTGTCCGACGAGGATGCCACCACCAAGATGGACAGTGAGTGGAAGCGGCTCAACTCCCTGGCCCACTACAAGGTGCCGGACGGAGCCCTGCTAACCCTGGTGCCCAAGCAATCCTCCATGTACAACCTCTCCATCATGTCTGAGAAGGCTGACCGTCACCACCACAAATATGGTAACTACACTTACACTTTCCTTCACCATGGCTGCCTCCAGTTCAGCCTTTATATTCTTCTTTCTTATCTCCACTCAATCATATTAGGGTATCAAGCTTGTAAATCTTGAGACTTTTGATGGTGTCTGCCAGGTAAGAGTAGAGCTCATCAATGGATGAGTTCATTCAGCCTTTATATTCTTCCTCAATGGCATTTCAATGGCATTTTTATAACCTTGTATTCTTCATTAATCCCAGATTCTGGAAGAAAAACAAGCAGTCTCACATGTCTATCAATGTAATACAAAAAAATAAGACCTAATACAAATAATTTAATACTGTGTGACGTTTCGGCAACAACATTGTCACCATCATCAGACAAAAGAATAAATCATTTTCTTGTGTTATTTCATTGTAGTAAGGGCAGTAGTAAATATTTTATTTGTCAAATAAAAATGGTGCTAAGATGGTTTTATTTCTTGACTAGAGA
Organism: Cordylochernes scorpioides; assembly: GCA_030710605.1. Classification (NCBI taxonomy): domain Eukaryota; kingdom Metazoa; phylum Arthropoda; class Arachnida; order Pseudoscorpiones; family Chernetidae; genus Cordylochernes; species Cordylochernes scorpioides. Next base: position 3,940,009 of record CP092869.1, on the reverse strand, counting down.
TGGCATGTTATTGCCTTGTGTTTAAACAGTTTTCAATTTAAATGACATATAATTATAAGAATGTGTATAGAGAGATGTTGAGCTGGACCTGTGCAGAAACCCTCAACTTCTCCCTCAAAGCCAGTCCTCCCCTCAGCCGTGCCACCTCTCCCCTCCACCATCATGACCACGAGACTGGTTACCGCTACTGGCATCTGGTGAGTATCATGGCTCTCTGTGGGACCATGGTATACAGTGTAGATAGTCACTGATGCCATAGCTACCATGGTATACCAGTTGTTAACTTTTTGTCTGAATTTGGTGCTGTGTCTTTAATTTGAAATTGTCCATTCTTAACAGAGATTGCAAAATTTATTGGGGTCATGTTATACAGAGTTCTATCTACTAATGCCATAGCCTGGTAACTATGGCTTTTGTCTGAATTTGGTATTGGGCTTTATTATTTATTCTCAAATTGTGCGTTCTTCACAGAGATGGCAAAATTAACTGGTATACCAGTTGTTGGCTGTTTGTATGAATTGACCAAGTTGATGTTGTGCCTTTAACCTGAAATTGTGCATTCTTCACAGAGATTGCTAAATTCATTGGGGCCATGGTATACAGTGTAGATAGTTACTGATGCCATAGCCACCATGGTATACCAGTTGTTGGCTGTTTGTATGAATTTGGTGTTGTGCTTTATTCTTTATTCTCAAATTGTACATTCTTCAGAGATTTCAAAATTCATCATTTTGATACAGTTTTAAACAGGAGAGGAGCTCTCTTTTTGCAGATGTTATTTAGAAGTTGTTGGAGGTTTAGTATTCATGTAATGGGAGATCTGCCTTTTTTGGTATACATATATAGTATAAATATATGGTCTATTGGCAGAGCTGACTGCTACAGGACGCGTCCCCAGGTGGCGGATAGAGGAACGACCTTCAGATATGAAGGCCAGCTGCGAAATAAGCAGAATAACTCTGACGAATAAGCAGTCACAGACCAACAGCAGCATTGTTAAAAGAGAGAGAGAGAGAGAGAGGAGAAAGACCTTTTTAAAAATCCTGAGTTTAACTGATCCGGTCTGCTAGTTGCCCCTCTCCAAAGATACGAAGGAGCTGAGTCTGTACTCATGTTAGAGTGGGCAGCAAAGGCTTCCATGTTAGGAACGGCCTCAAATTACAGACAAAGTTAAATTTTCACCAAAGTGTGCCTGGATCATGGTGCCATAACAACGAAAGCTGCACCCCTACACCCCATTCCATTGGAATTCTTGCAATATTTACACAAGGGGATAAGAAACAACAACAACATATAATATGGTATATAGTTTTATACTTATTTTGTGGTAGGGGGAATTGTCTCTCATTTTATAGAGCAATTTTTCCTCCCTTCAAATTTTTACATTTATATATTTCTCATAGAATTGGCCTAGCTTCTTTACCAGCTAAATTTGGCCAATACTGAAGTTGTAATGAACCTCTCCTGGACCTCATGAAATCAAAGTCTGTCCTGGACTGATAGAGCTGTTAGCCTGAAACTATGTTCTCTGGGTGGTCATTCTGTAATTAACCAAAGCTGGTGTTGTGGTGAATTTGTCTCCGATCTGATCTGCCAGTTTGAAGAGGTGTTCAATAGATGATACATGGTACAGTATTACTGTACAGTACATCAAGTTTGACCTTACTTTTATAGCCCTATGTGGGTGGTTTATGTACTTGGTCTGTAGTGGTGAGATTGTTGTTTCTTATCCCCTTGTGTAAAGATACACGAAGATTTGACCTCAGCAAGGGTCCCTCTCCAGGGATACAGAAGAGCTGCGTCTGTACTCATGTTAGAGTCGGCAGCAAAGACATCTGCCTTCATGTTAGGAACGGCCTCAAATTAAAGGCAAAGTCAGACTTTCACCAAAATGTGCCTAGATCATGGTGCCATGATCAACGAAAGCTGCACCCCTATACCCCATTCCATGAGATCAGTGGTGAGGTAGATGAGAGGAGTGGACATGACACTAGGAAGTTCAGAGAAGCAGTTTCACTAGCAAGACATCCTACATATCCCATCTGGGGATTATCTATGGTTCTAGGGTTAAAGGGAGCAACATTCAAGAAAACCTTCCCAATAATTTTGTCACAGTATTTGGAATATTCTCTAAAGAAGAGAGATATGTATCAACCACAGCTCAGTCATGGCTGGTGTTCCAGGTGAAGCACCACGATGCCGAGCACAAGGAAGGAGATCGTGGAAACAAGATGGTGTCTGAGATCTACCTGACTCGCCTCCTGGCCACTAAGGTATGTTGTCATTGAGTTTATTTGTTTGTTTACATTACATGTAGTCCTGCTATCAGACCCCAATGACACTAAAGTGTTTCTTTTATTTTGTGAGCCACAACGTACAGTTAAACCTGTCTATAGCACCCCTTTTAAATAGCACCTCCCTCTCTATAGCGCCCTATTTTAAATACCTAGTACGATGTGATTTACATTAAAAGTGACCTGCCTATAGCACCCCCTCTCTATAGCACCCTATTTTGGTGAGTCCCAAGAGGGGGCACTATAGACAGGTTTAACTGCAATAAGAAAATAAATGTGCGAGGTTTTGGCAACTCTTTTTACCGTCATCAGACAAAAGTACTGAATGAGGAGGAAAATTACAGCATGATTTAAATAGATTATTTAAAAGCATTCTGTGATTTTCTTTTTCAGTACTTTTGTCTGATAATGGTAATAATGCTGTTACTGAAATGACAATGACTTTCCAGAATGATTGCAAGGTTTTCCCACTATGTACTAAGTGTGATTCTCAACCTGCAACCCCAAACCACATTATTAACTGTATTGACTCATCCATTGATGAGCTCTACTCATCCCTAGCAGACATTATCAACAAGCTCTACAAGCTTGATACTCTGATTGTTGAGTGTAGATAAGAAAGGAGAGAACATTTCTCTTTAAAAAACACTTTGTCTCTGTAACTAGGTGTTGTCCTTTACAGAGAGGTTCTACCATAGTAGTTATCTTTTCACTCCAAGCCAGGCCTAGAGAGACTTATTCAGATGGTTTTTTTCCTTTCCCTGCATCCTATCCGGCAGCTATCCTTTTCTCAGAAACAAAATTTGTTTACATAGATAAAATATTTTTGTATAATAATCATTTATTTCATTAGAAAAAGTTCTATTCTGTAAATATTTACGTGTATATATATATAGTCTTCTAGTTTCTTGGAAAGTTGCCTGTCGAAAGACGTCAAAGTCCGAAAGCTTGCTGAATTTACAGCATTAATAAAAAAACTCATTGCCATTAACTTTTTTTCTTCTTCAAGACTTATAATACAAGAAAATAAGAACCTAATCCAATAATTTATAGTGTGTGACGTTTCGGCTAACAACATTGTCACCATCATCAGACAAAAGAATAATTTGTCTGATGATGGTGACAATGTTGTTGCTGAAACGTCCACACACTAATAAATTATTTGATTAGTCTTATTTTCTTTTATTACAATCTATAATCCAAATTGTGCCTTATCATTCTTCAAGACTTATTTGGTGCTCTGGATTCCACCAATAGGTATCAGGAAGATAGTGGAATCTCATACATTATACTGCAGGGTGGTAAGTTGAGTATACTGATCATGTTGGTGGGTGTACAGGGCACGCTGCAGAAGTTTGTGGACGACCTGTTTTGAAACCATCTTCAGCACGGCCCACCGGGGATCAGCATTGCCCCTGGCCATCAAGTACATGTTTGACTTCCTGGATGACCAGGCTCTGTACACGGCATCACTGACCCCAGAGGTGGTCCACACCTGGAAGTCTAACAGGTAGGATATCATGGTTAAATATAACACTCATGAACAGAACTTCAGGAACTTTTTTGTATATACAGTTAAACCCTGTCTATAGCGCCCCCTCTAAATAGTGCCTTCCTCTCTATAGCGCCTGATTTTAAATACGTAGTACGATGTGATTTACATTAAAAGTGACCTGTCTAAGCACCCCCTCTCTATAGTACCCTATTTTGGTGAGTCCCAAGAAGAGGCGCTATAGACAGGTTTAACTGTATATTGAGACAATAACTCTGAATTAGACACAAATTTGAATTTGGATTATAAACATAAGGTAATAAGACTAAATACAAATAAATAGTGTGTGGCATTTCGCAACAGTGTTGTTACTGAAACACAACACACTATTTATTTATTTGGATTTAGTCTTATTACCTTATGATACACAGTGACCTTCATTGAAGACATGCAAAATAAGAAGTGTGAACAAAATTGCTTCTGTCTCCTTCAAAAATGATAATAATAAATGACCGGCACAGCAATAGAGTTTTCCACTTCCCTAAGTTTTGTCCATGAGTGTATGTATGCCATCTTGAACATTATAATATCCAAATTGGTCTGATATGGTACGATTTTTGGACTATAGTTCAAGGTATATATAAGGTAACAAGAAAACAAATCCAAATGGATAAACTGTTACCAAAAGCCACATCAGGTTTAACTGTATATATTTCTGTCAAAAACAGCAGGAAAGGACTCTTAATTTACTCTGTCAACACGACTTTCACCCTGAGACCATGAAGGTGAGTTAGGTGACTACCTTTTTATATTGATCAGATTCACGCGATTATAAGTGAGCAGCAAAGATCACATATAAATATTTGGTAGTCTTGTTTCCATTCTTGAATCTAAAATATATATAAAACCAAATCAATAAATTGCGTGACATTTCGGTAAATATATCTTCAGTCAGTAAATGTAGTTTTTGTCTGAAGATGGTAACAACACTATTACCAAAGCATCATGCATTATTTATTCATTTAGCTTTTGTCTTGATATGCCTCTTATGCTGTTGTTGTTTCTTATCCCCTTGTGTAAAGATTACACAAATTCCATAAGTTCTACTCCTCGAGCTGTTTTATGATAAGCAGTGACCTCTCCCAAAGATCCTGTTTAGTGTATTATCGGACAGAACCCTCTACCTAAGTCCTGAAACTCGCCGCACCTCTTATGCTTCTAATCTATAATCCATTAGTACCTTATCATCTTGAATCCCAATATTGTAGCTCATCATGTTGATCCAGTCTATCATGTATGTATGATGTGAGTGGAATCTAACATGTGGTGTAATGTCCAGCTTGCCCCTGCGGTTCTGGGTGAACCTCATCAAGAACCCCAAACTTTGTGTTTGACATCCACAAGACCAACATCGTGGACAGCTGTCTGTCCGTGGTGGCTCAGACCTTCATGGACGCCTGCTCCACCTCCGACCACCGCCTGGGCAAGGACTCCCCCTCCAGCAAGCTGCTCTACGCCAAGGACATTCCCATCTACAAGGACTGGGTGGAGAGGTTCGTTCATCACCTCAACTGCCATGTTGTTTGTTGTTTCTTATCCCCTTGATGGGGATACAAATTCCACGAGTCCATGATCCTCCAGCTATTTATAGAGTGTTGTTGTTGTTGTTTCTTATCCCCTTGTGCAAAGATTACATGAATTCCATGAGTCCATGCTCCTCCAGCTGTTTTTTAGACAGTGTTAAACACAAGGTAATAAGACCAAATCCAAATAAATAAATAGTGTGTGACGTTTAGGTAATAGCGTTGTTACCATCTTCAGACAAAAGTACTGAATGAGAAATTTTACCACAGCATGGTTTAAATAGTTACTGTATCAAGTGTGTAAACATGGATGATAACAGTAACTATTTAAACCATGCTGTGGTAAATTTCTCATTCAGTACTTTTGTCTGAAGATGGTAACAATGCTGTTACCGAAATGTCATACACTATTTATTTATTTGGATTTGGTCTTATTACCTTGTGTTTATAATCTATAATCTAAATTGTGTCTTATCACTTTAGACAGTGTTTGTTGTTATCTATTATAAGTCAAGAATTAGTTGATATTCATTCTGGAAGATTGGCACAAGCCAATTTGATTGACACACAATCAGGATTTATTTATTTAAAATATATATATTTTTTTTTTTCAAACAAAGCCTTGATCTTGGAGGAGAATTAACTATTTTATATAGCCATCCAGGGTTGAGTTTCATTTGATGAGGTTATTTATTATTTTTTTAATTTTATTTTATTTTATTTATTCATTTTTTTTATCCACACACATTTATTGCACACTACAGTTTACAAACAAAGAAGGAGAGAGGGGGGGTGGGTTGGGGGAGTCCAAAAGAGGAAAATTATTTCTTTCCAAAGAAACGGCGGAGCCAAAAAGAAGTTTGCTTCTTTTGCGTTTCCCACTTCTTTTCTAACTCTGCAGGATGTTGATGCATGAATCCACTTTGATCAGTTCATTTTGGAACGTCTGGGCTTGTACTCCAACGTCTTTTGTAACTGCAGTCTCGGTGCTAGTGAAGGCATCCGTTGTTGCCTTAATGGTCATCCCAGCTGGACCTTTGTGGCAGGAATCCAATTTGCCAAGTTCATCCACATCTGTCTGGACTTGTAGGCCAATCTCTTCTGCAACTGCTGCCTCCATGCAAGAGTAGGCGTCTGCTATTTCTTTGGTAGAGATGCCCACCTGACATTCTTTTGAATTGAAACAACTTGGATGGTCTCCCGTTTGAGCATCTTTGAGTTCAACTTCGGTTATGTCGACGCATTGTGAGTAGCCGCTGTCAATGGATTCATTCCTGGTATGGAATGAGATGTCCTTAAATTCCCCAGAGCAGATCATGGGAAGATGGCATCGAGGGGCCCTAAATGTGACCGTAATTAGAACATCATTTTCGGGTAGAGGTCGTTTTAGAATGTGCGCACTCTCTGCATCTCTTCGTGAGCGCTGGCCAGGTCGGAGTATAGGCAGAACCCGAGCTCCTTGGAGAGCTCGTGTCACTTGTTGGCGGCGTCCACCTCAGCCCTGGAGTCCTCCAGCTGGAGGAAGAGGATCAATGCCAGGACTGAGGGTGACGGCGAGGAGGATGACAAGGGCAATTGTGATCAAGATATAGATCATTTCGATCTTTTTTTACGCTTTGTGCGCGCTAGCAAAATTGGCAACTTTTAACAAGAAAAATCATTTATTGAGTCTAGATGGCTTAAAGGCTCTCTCTGCTACAGGAGAACATTGTGGTAACTTAAACCATTTTACAATTAGGAAAAAATATCTCCTGATCACCCACGCATGCAACTGGAAGTTGTTGATGGGTTGTGAAGCGGTTCCTGTACACCCACCAAGATGGAGGCTGTGTGAGCAGGTATTACCGTGACACTCAAGCTGATGTCTGCCATCAGTGATCAGGACATGAACGCCATGCTGGCGGAAGAGTCCAGGGTAAGTGGTCCCCCCACTTCTATGTATCCCAGCCCTCATGTTTGTCTGTACAGCTCCAATGCCCACGAGTTCAACACCAACGTGGCCCTCTATGACCTCTACAGCTATGCCATTAAGTATAATGATCAGGTGAGTGTCACACTGTTCTTCTTTCTTATCTCCACACTGGGTGAAGTAGAATGCCTTTGTCATTAAGACTGGGAGCACTACTCAGTTGCAGTCCGACTTAGCTCCAAAAGAAATGGCCGCCTCTGACATGAGGAACAGACACCATGTGCAGTTGCTCCTACATGGAGTACAGATGCTGCTCATCCTGTATACCTGGGTACTATCAGCCGGGCCAGCTGAGCCCAGGTTTTTTAGTGAGCTTGTTACTGCTCCCCCTCCTCCTTTTTCATCCGGGCTTGGGATAGGCAAAGGTGAAGTTAGTGACACACGGTTAATGGTTACAAACACCAAATCCAAATAAATAACAACGCTGTTACTGAAAACTACACACTATTCATTTATTTGGATTTAGTCTTATTACTTCGGTGTGTTCTATTCTATAGTTCAAATAGTACCTATGTGTCCAAATTCATTTAAAGGTTCCACGGCCACCGAAGAATTGCTAAATAGTAAAAATGGTAATTTTGCAAATTAAAACTGTCCTTTGTAGAGAGGTGTCTGCTAGCATGAGTGTCCTCTAATGGAGGTTCTATTGTTATGACATTCTTATCAAAACCACACAAACTTATTTCTACTCCCAATAAGTAGAAGTACTGAATGAGAAATTTTACCACAATATGTTTTAAATAGTTACTGCTATCAAGTGTGTAAACAAGATAGCACACTTGATAACAGTAACTATTGAAACATGCTTTGGTGAAATTTTTCATTCAGTACTTTTGTCTGAAGATGGTAGCAACACTGTTACCGAAATGTCACACACCTATTTATTTATTTGATTTGATCTTATTACCTTGTGTTTAAATAGATCAGTGTGTAACAAGGTATGTGTGTTAGTTGATCGTGGCCCTAGAAGAAGACGAGTTCTCCAACAAGAACAAACTGGCCAAGAAGCTGGAGCAGGTTTACTCCATCATGACGGGGGAGTCTGAGGCGTGACTGCCGGGGTGGCACGTGGCGGCGCGTGTGTGAACCACCGTCCGTGTCGCCGTCGTGCCTTCAACCACACCACTAGTCCTCTATCTCTCGGTTCCTTTCCGTCTTCCATCACTTCAGTTCGGCAAGGACCTCATCTCTACATTGTTAGATCAACCTCTTTCTTTTTTATAATCTATTCATAATATATATATATGTAATAATTTTTATGATTTTTTTTTTTACTATTATTTTTTGTTACATATAATTTATTTGTTTATATATAAATATATTTATATATATATATATTGTATACAAGACTTTTTCATTAATATAAAAAAAGACAATGGTCAAAATGCATTTTTTTTTTTTACTACCAAGGACTTCATGACACCACCAAAGTGATTTGATTTGACATTTTTTATATATATAAAAAAACACAACCATTTTTTTTTATTTTTTCGATTTTTTTTTTCTTTTTTACGAAAAATTAGACGTTTAGTTGCCTATGGGGTCGAGGGGCCGAAGTGGTAGCCATTGCACCCACTCCGTAGAGTTTTGTTTTAGCAAGGTTTCGGCCATCTCTTCCAGAAGCAAAAAAAAAAATCCGGCAACCATACATCTTAAAAAAAAAGAAAAAAACTGTGTTTTGTATACAACAACAACAACAACAAAAAAAACAACAACTTTGTACCATATTTATAGCATATTTTTACTATGGTTTAGGCCTTACTCTTTGAAAGTCAAAAAAAAGAAGTAAGGTACAAAATATGTCTTATGGCTCATTATTTCTACCCACACATTGACGCCCTCTTTTACATATATTGTATAAGGTATTGGAAAATTTTATATACAGTAGAACTACCTCCCTGTAAAGGACAACACCTAATTGTAGAGTCAAAGTGTCCTTTAGGAGAGGTGTCCTCTTACCGGAGAGCTATTAAATAGTAAAAATGGTCATTTTGCAAATGAAAACTTTCCTTTGTGGAAAGGTGTCCACTAGCGGGGTGCCGCTAAAGGGAGGGCTACTGTATATACACTGATGAACAAAACTTAAGGAGGTTGTATCTTTTTACATTATATCGTGATCCAGACAATAACTCTGAAAGATATTACAGTGATCTTTATAGAAGATACACGAGATAACTAATATACACTCATGGACAAAAGTTGTATGTTTTCGCATTATATCAGGATTCAGACAATAACTCTGAAAGATATTACAGTGACCTTTATAGAACACACGAGTTAACCAAGTGTGAACGAAATTGCCTGTCTCCTTCAAAAAAATAGATGACCGGTGACATCAAAGAAATTACACTTCCTTAAGTTTTGTCCATGAGTGTATATGGAACCTTGTCATATAACAACCTCCTTTATAACAGCAACTTGGTTTATAACATGCTAATTATTGCAACCATGGTTATAGCAACAGACCCAAGTGATACAAGAAAATAAGACTAATCCTTGTATCTATAATCCAAATTGTGCTTTTTCAGACCCAAATGATGTTAGAGCGAGTTTGCCTGTATACGATAGACCTACCACCTAAATCACAGAATAGAGTTGACTCTTATAATTGGGACTTGCTAGAAACCCAAAAATTAGCCCCAATTATCATAAATACCATTTAGCAGCATCCCTGATCATCATTAGCCCTAATTATCATTAGTCTCAATTGTCTGCAGTACCATTTCTCAGCCATCCTAATTCTCAGTAGTCCCAATTGTCTATGGCACCAATTAACACTAATTCCAATCCCCACAATAGTAATTCCCTCTGTGTATTCGTAAGGTTAAAGTACTTTAAATATATGATAAGGCACAATTTGGATTATAAATTATAAACAAAAGGTAATAAGACCAAATAAATAAATAAATAGTGTGTGACATTTCGGTAACAGCATTGTTACCATCTTCAGACAAAAGTGCTGAATAATAAAAAATATTACAGCATCTTTTAAAAACGTCACACACTAATTATTTATTTGGATTTGGTCTTATTACCTTTTGTTTACTTTAAATATACAACTTGTTCATCATGATAAGGCACAATTTGGATTATAAACATAAAGTAATAAGACCAAATCTAAATAAATAATTAGTGTGTGACGTTTCGGTAACAATGCTGTTACCGAAATGTCACACACTATTTATTTATTTAGATTTGGTCTAATCTTGAGGTTGAATATATATTGATATGAAATAACAACATGAGACATAAAGAGAAATATATATTTATTAACAACACACAATAAACAAAGCTAAAAAGTGTAAAAATAATTTTAAAAGAGCCAACAGATACTAGGTGTTGAATCACATCAATAATGGTAACAAGATCAAAATAAGTGAATTTATGATGGCATTGTTTCCATCTTCAGACACCTCTACTCAATACCATTAGTATCCAGTATAGTACTTTAGATGGCAACAATGCTCTTACAGTGGAGTGGACCCAGGAGTGAACCTCAGACAGCATCAAACAACACTAACAATATTTAGAACAGGCCATCTCAAGCTATTGATAGAAAATAACAACAAATCTACCCACTTGGCCAAAATGTTGCTTGGCATCTACAGCTCCAGAACACACTTTGCTTGCATTAGATGTACTAAACAGGACCTTTGGGAGAGGCCTACTTATAAAACAGCTCGAGAGCATGACTCATGGAATCCATGTAATCTTACACAAGGATAAAAATAACAACACAATGGTCTTAACAAAATGGCTCAATATTTGGATCATGAGTTCTACTCATCCCCCTACCAGACATAGCTCTAGACTTGGCACCTTTATAAAATGGAGTGAAGCAGTGGGTTTGTTCCCCTATGGAATCTTGTTATAACAGCAAATGGTTAAAACATAATTTAATAATCCTATTATTTTTTGTTTATATAGTTTTTTTTGTTTATTTTTTTCGAAGCAATGAGAGAAATCCTTTAATATAAACAAAGAAAAATATTAGAAGGTATTACATTTAAAATGATATATATATTGATATGAAATAACAACATGAGACATAAAGAGAAATATATATTTATTAAAAACATATGATAAACAAAGCTAAAATTGTAAAAATAATGTTAAAAGAGGCCAAAAGATGCTAGGTGTTGAATCACAAATATATATCAGAATCTAGATATTGTTTCACAACCAGGTTATAACAGCAACTTGGTTATGACAACATAAAATCTCGGTGTTATTATAGTAAGGTGCCACTGTAGCTAGTATTCCAAATTATATCCTTATCTATCAAGGACAGAATTAGCTGCTACAATGGGTGAAGTCTCTGTACTGGTTTCTGTATCATTGGCCTTCATAGCTGTTGTTCACCACCAGGCATTTCTTCTTTGGCAGCTAATGCATCCAGTTTTGAAAGCAACAAATATAGGAGTGGTGGTTCAGAAGCTACAATGCATCAAAAGTCCAGAAAATAAATCTTAATACAGTAGAACCTCCCTGTAGAGGACAACACCTAGTTACAGAGCCAAAGTGTCCTTTAGGGAGAGGTGTCCTCTTACCGGAGAGTTGCTAAATAGTAAAAATGGTAATTTTGCAAATGAAAACTGTTCTTTAGAGAGGTGTCTGCTAAAGGGAGGTTCTACTGTATATATATAGTTTTAAATAAAGATAATAGAGAGGGGGGAAGCTCGCATTAAAATATGAAACAACATTCTTTTAAAATATCACACACACACAAGGTAACAAAATCAAATCTAAAACAAGTATTCTTTATTTGAGATTTTGGTAATTGCATTTTGTAGTTATCGCTATCCATTAGGGAACCAGCTTTATCCTAGTGAATGGTTGGTTACCCAACTCATATATAAACATGTCAAATATTATAAACATAAGGTAATATGACCAAATCCAAATGAATAAATAGTGTGACTTATATATATAGTTGGTCATATTACCTTATGTTTATATGCGCTAGCGAAAAAAGGCACAAAAGAACCCTTGCCACAGAAAAATAAACTTACTTTTAAAGAAATAGAAACTAGTCAAAACAAAAATAAACAAGAACTGGAGGATCCCACCTAAGCACAGTTGGTACAGTGGAGTGAGCCCAAGAGGAGCTCTGAACATAAGACAGCTTCAAACAGCACTAACAAGATTTAGAACAGGCCACCTCAAGCCATTGAAGATAGAAAATAATAACAAAATCTACCCCACTTGCCCAAAATGTAGCTTGGCACCTGCAGCTCCAGAACACATTTTGGCTTGCATTAGATGCACTAAACAGGACCTTTGGGAGAGGCCGCTGCTCATCATAAAACAGCTCGAGGAGCATGAACTCATAAAATTCGTGTAAGCTTGACCTAAGGGGATAAAAAACAACAACCTTATGTTTATAATCTATAATCCAAATTGTGCCTTATCATGTCAAATATTAGTATGTGTGAAAATTACATAGGCATGCCATCTATATACATAAATTGAAACTAAAGGGGGTCGGTGGAAGGATGGTCTAAACCATTGGTTTTCGACAGGTACAACCCGGGTTTGATTTCCCCACATTGGTCACTTTTTTCTGCTTTAAAAAAAAAATTCTCCAATGACCACCGATTCTTGCAAAAGTGTAACCCCACCAGCAAGTGCAAGTAACCAAACAGGGCTCTGGCACATTTGTAAGTGCAAAGTCGAACTGCTTTTCACATGCGTAGACATGTGGTGCACTTACAGTAAAAGCAGTCGCCTACTTCTAACCACCATGATTATCATGGCCTGTACCACATGTACGAGGGATAAGCAAAAAAAAAGTTGAAACTATGTATTTAACACATGTCAATGCCTCCTACATCATACATACTGTCTTATGCAAATATGTCCTTAGTTCTCTCAAAACACCAATTTACTGTACTCAATACCAAATGCAGGGTATATAACAATTTAGTCAACAATCCAATGGTGAAGCTGTCTGCAAATTAAAATGGTGAAACACCGCTGGAGAGTTCAACACTGATGAGTCATAACTTCCCTGTCTTTCAATTATTACAGTATAAGAGAGGGCTGTGTAGAAATACATTTTAAATACACACTTAATGAAACTCAAGAATGGTATTTGGCCAATTCTGGAATAAAAATCAACGAATAGTTGATATTTATTCCGGTAGATGGCGCAAACTATCAGCAACTTTCAGGATAAGGAAATGCTTTTTTTTTCTTTCTTAATTTATGCATCTTTTCGCAGTACAATATCAAATTTGTACATTTTTTCACATTGATTCGCGGTCTCACGCAATTCTGGCCTTAACTACCTGTTTCATGATTTTTTCAGGATGCCTGAATGACCAGTTTTTTTGGTCGTTGAGGTACAGCTTGCACCAAGCTGACGAGGGCCAACAGCCCGAAACATGTACCTGGTTAGCTTTTCTTGATTAATCAAGAATGGGTATTTGGTTATCCTGGAATAATGTTCACTAGCAAGTGAATGTTGTGATGAAATCATCTAACAGACTTTAATTCAACCTAAAGTTTCTGATTCACTATGGTATCAAAATAAAGAGGTTAGACTGTATAGGAAACAAAACTTTTCTATGATAAGGTACAATTTGGATTATAGAATAGAAACACAGTAGAACCTCCTTGTAAAGGACACATAATTACAAAGCCAAAGTGTCCTTTAGGAGAGGTGTCCTCTTACCGGAGAGTTACTAAATAGAAAATATGGTAATTTTGCAAATGAAAACTGTCCTTTATAGAGAGGTGTCCCCTTACCGGAGAGTTGCTAAATAGTAAAAATGGTAATTTTGCAAATGAAAACTGTCCTTTAGAGAAGTGTCCTCTTACTGGAGAGTTACTAAATAGTAAAAATGGTAATTTTGCAAATGGAAACTGTCCTTTAGAGAGGTGTCCCCTTACCGAGAGTTGCTAAATAGTAAAAATGGTAATTTTGCAAATGAAAACTGTCCTTTAGAGAGGTGTCCTCTTACAGGAGAGTTACTAAATAGTAAAAATGGTAATTTTGAAAATGAAAACTGTCCTTTATAGAGAGGTGTCCTCTTACCGGAGTTGCTAAATAGTAAAAATGGTAATTTTGCAAATGAAAACTGTCCTTTAGAGAGGTGTCCCCTTACCGAGAGTTGCTAAATAGTAAAAATGGTAATTTTGCAAATGAAAACTGTCCTTTAGAGAGGTGTCCCCTTACCGGAGAGTTGCTAAATAGTAAAAATGGTAATTTTGCAAATGAAAACTGTCCTTTAGAGAGGTGTCCTCTTACTGGAGAGTTACTAAATAGTAAAAATGGTAATTTTGCAAATGAAAACTGTCCTTTATAGAGAGGTGTCCTCTACCGGAGAGTTGCTAAATAGTAAAAATGGTAATTTTGCAAATCAAAACTGTCCTTTAGAGAGGTGTCCTCTTACCGGAGAGTTGCTAAATAGTAAAAATGGTAATTTTGCAAATGAAAACTGTCCTTTAGAGAGGTGTCCTCTTACCGAGAGTTGCTAAATAGTAAAAATGGTAATTTTGCAAATCAAAACTGTCCTTTAGAGAGGTGTCCTCTTACCGAGAGTTGCAAAATAGTAAAAATGGTAATTTTGCAAATCAAAACTGTCCTTATAGAGAGGTGTTCTCTTACCGGAGTTGCTAAATAGTAAAAATGGTAATTTTGCAAATCAAAACTGTCCTTTATAGAGAGGTGTCCTCTTACCGGAGAGTTACTAAATAGTAAAAATGGTAATTTTGCAAATCAAAACTGTCCTTTATAAGAGAGGTGTTCTCTACCGGAGAGTTGCTAAATAGTAAAAATGGTAATTTTGCAAATCAAAACTGTCCTTTATAGAGAGGTGTTCTCTTACCGGAGAGTTGCTAAATAGTAAAAATGGTAATTTTGCAAATCAAAACTGTCCTTTATAGAGAGGTGTTCTCTTACCGGAGAGTTGCTAAATAGTAAAAATGGTAATTTTGCAAATCAAAACTGTCCTATAGAGAGTGTGTCCTCTTACCGGAGAGTTACTAAATAGTAAAAATGGTAATTTTGCAAATCAAAACTGTCCTTTATAGAGAGGTGTTCTCTTACCGGAGAGTTGCTAAATAGTAAAAATGGTAATTTTGCAAATCAAAACTGTCCTTTATAGAGAGGTGTTCTCTTACCGGAGAGTTGCTAAATAGTAAAAATGGTAATTTTGCAAATCAAAACTGTCCTTTATAGAGAGGTGTTCTCTTACCGGAGAGTTTCTAAATAGTAAAAATGGTAATTTTGCAAATCAAAACTGTCCTTTATAGAGAGGTGTTCTCTAACCGGAGAGTTACTAAATAGTAAAAATGGTAATTTTGCAAATCAAAACTGTCCTTTATAGAGAGGTGTTCTCTTACCGGAGAGTTACTAAAATAGTAAAAATGGTAATTTGCAAATCAAAACTGTCCTTTATAGAGAGGTGTTTCCTTACCGGAGAGTTACTAAATAGTAAAAATGGTAATTTTGCAAATCAAAACTGTCCTTTATAGAGAGGTGTTCTCTTACCGGAGAGTTGCTAAATAGTAAAAAATGGTAATTTTGCAAATCAAAACTGTCCTTTATAGAGAGGTGTTCTCTTACCGGAGAGTTACTAAATAGTAAAAATGGTAATTTTGCAAATCAAAACTGTCCTTTATAGAGAGGTGTTCTCTTACCGGAGAGTTGCTAAATAGTAAAAATGGTAATTTTGCAAATCAAAACTGTCCTTTATAGAGAGGTGTTCTCTTACCGGAGAGTTGCTAAATAGTAAAAATGGTAATTTTGCAAATCAAAACTGTCCTTTATAGAGAGGTGTTCTCTTACCGGAGAGTTGCTAAATAGTAAAAATGGTAATTTTGCAAATCAAAACTGTCCTTTATAGAGAGGTGTCCTCTTACCGGAGAGTCGCTAAATAGTAAAAATGGTAATTTTGCAAATCAAAACTGTCCTTTATAGAGAGGTGTTCTCTTACCGGAGAGTTGCTAAATAGTAAAAATGGTAATTTTGCAAATCAAAACTGTCCTTTATAGAGAGGTGTTCTCTTACCGGAGAGTTGCTAAATAGTAAAAATGGTAATTTTGCAAATCAAAACTGTCCTTTATAGAGAGGTGTCCTCTTACCGGAGAGTTGCTAAATAGTAAAAATGGTAATTTTGCAAATCAAAACTGTCCTTTATAGAGAGGTGTTCTCTTACCGGAGAGTTGCTAAATAGTAAAAATTGGATTTTTGCAAATCAAAACTGTCCTTTATAGAGAGGTGTTCTCTTACCGAGAGTTGCTAAATAGTAAAAATGGTAATTTTGCAATCAAAACTGTCCTTTATAGAGAGGTGTTCTCTTTACCGGAGAGTTGCTAAATAGTAAAAATGGTAATTTTGCAAATCAAAACTGTCCTTTATAGAGAGGTGTTCTCTTACCGGAGAGTTGCTAAATATAAAAATGGTAATTTTGCAAATCAAAACTGTCCTTTATAGAGGTTGTTCTCTTACCGGAGAGTTGCTAAATAGTAAATAATGGTAATTTTGCAAATCAAAACTGTCCTTTATAAAGAGGTGTCTCTTACCGGAGAGTTGCTAAATAGAAAAAATGTAATTTTGCAAATCAAAACTGTCCTTATAGAGAGGTGTCCTCTTACTGGAGAGTTGCTAAATAGTAAAAATGGAATTTTGCAAATCAAAACTGTCCT